>QFDT01001220.1:0-30810 GCA_003315915.1 Macrolepiota dolichaula
CGAACACGAGACAAGCGTGACGCGCGACCTTACCCTCTGACGGGTGATGGCGATGATGACCTTGGCGCACCAAATCTCATTCTAGGTGTATGTAAATTGGCTAAGGAGAGAGGAGAAAGACGATATACCGCGCCTGCAGGAATGTTGGCGAATATTCCCAGACCGCTATGTCACAGATGGTCACACTCTTTATACACACTCTCTCAGGCCCATTATGACTTGGACTGCTTTCGAAATTTCGTGTCTCATCGACAGGGTTAACAAAACCGTCCATGCAACCAGTTCAAAGACTACTCCTCGTTCAACTTACATCCATTCCTTCTTTCTGGGACATGTTGTAACGAGCGCAGGGATCTGTAGTGAATAGAAACACTCAGAATCGTATAACGAGACTGAATATATTTATGAAAATACCTGTAGTGAATAGAAACACTACAGTGGGTGTAAGCAATGAATGTAAGGACAGATAACAAAGATATTCTCACCTCAGAATCGTATAACGAGACTGAGGTAGACAAAGAGCTACGAAAAAACATAACAGGTATGCTTATGTAATAGAGTGAACTGGAAACATAGAGTCCGATGAAAATGGTATATACACAACAGGACATTCCTATTCAATATAGGAGCTACAGGAATTGGGAAATCCATCGGTCACTACTTTCTCTCTTCATGTGATGGGATGGAAATGCCCGACACGTTACCGAAGAACATGAATGAACCAGAGGCAAAATTGAGAGTATGACATTGCTCTAGCTACAGCACGCCCGAAAATGCACCTTGATATATATATATATATATACGTTGGTGCACGAGATTGCCTTCGCAGGAACGGAATGGCCGGGTTCCTCGTGCTCTGAGAGGGGAAGTGTCGAAAGAAAATCGGGTCACCAGATGAAGGTCTGTGAAGTTGGACATTTTAGCAGCCACAGGTACTTTACTGGCGCTATTGATGTCAAAATTGTTCTGACTCGTCGAAAATAGGTTGTTAATCTACTTGTGGACCCGCACAAATGCTATGAAAATTATGCTTTTCGTTATTTAGTCTCTAGCTTGAACCTAGCCAACCCCGATTGGACGAATTGGACGACGTTTCACGCGTCGTTAACACATCCTTACACGCCCTGTATTGTTCGCCAGCGGGATTCTTCGGCACCCCCACAACTCATTGGCAAGGGCTTCAACAAAAATGAGCGAATGCACTCATCTATTCGAAAACTACGCCTACCTGGAATCTCAGTAATCATAGAGCCTCGTTGACGACTCGACTCCCAGATCGGTCGAGGGGATGTACGAACACCGTTTCTCAGTCAGAGGTCGCCCCACCCTTTCGTGCATCTCCCCTGTGTTGCGATGATGGTCTGAAGGTCATGGTTGTAGACCATGTGCTTCTAGAACAAATGTGGATGGCTTTATCCGTCGTGTCCGGAAGTGCCTTTGGGTGTTACCACTAATATGAATAAACACCCCACCAGAATGTGGATGCCGCCGCCACATCAAAGGAAAGACATATTCTGTGCCGGGATTCCTCAGGCAACTCGCAACTAACCACCACCATCTCCCGCTGTCATGTGTTGAAGCGTCAGAGGATAACCCGTCAAGAATATCGAGTTCCCGTTCAAGACTTTGATCGGCCTCATGGTGGGATCCACGCTGAATATCTCGCCCCCCACTTCTAAAACACCAAAAACCAACGCATCAAAAATGTCACTAACGGCAGTCATCAGGAAGGCTTAACAACTTCGTGCGTGTTTCTGAAATCTCGCCGGGCTACACGCTAGAAGGATATGATCCCCTTTTTCAGACCAGGGGACGGTAATATGTCACCTCACATGGAATGTGATAACAAATGGGGTCCGGGCTATCGGTCGCATGAACCAACCATTCTGAATTTTAGGCCAAATACGCAGGCGCAACCCATAAATCCTCGCTTTGACGCTTGGAGGGAAGTAGTGGGTGCAAGCCATGTGTGTCTAGACGTTTCTGGTTAGTGGAGCTCACACAGAATGGGAAGACCTACAACAAACTCTCCCCGAAGCACATTAGCCTGCCGAAAACCCTGCAGTGTGCATGGTATCATGCCGAAGAGAATCCCAGCTATAGCTCCCGCACCAAAGGCATGGCTTTAGAGAACAACTATCGTACGAGTGTTTCCTCGTCCCATACCCATATATACCGGATAGTATTATGATATTTCCCTCATCCTACCGGTCATGAATATTCTTTACAACTAAACGGTCGCGTACGCTGGTGGCTTTATGGTGTCATGAAAAAACGTCAAAGGAACCCCAATCGTCTGCCGCTGCCACCTGGTCCCAAATGCTATCCCTTCATTGGAAATTTGTTGGACGTTCAAAGTACGACAAGTGGTTTAAGTTGTATGGTATGGTCTATTCTTGTGATAGAATGATTCCACATACTGATGCCTATAACACACAGGGGTTTTGGTTTATTTCGAGATTTTCGGGCAGCCCTTCCTCATTCTCGGGAGCTTGGAAAGAATCAATGATTTGTTTGACAAACGATCTGTCAATTATTACCCCAGACTGCCTATGTTATATGAATTGTTCGTCGGCTTTACAAGGGTTATTCAGAATAACACTGATTCTATTCCAGGATAGGCATGGCTTATATCTTTCCTTTGATGCTTTATGGCAACCGGTGGAGGCGCCATCGTCGCCTCTTCTACGAACACTTCCATCCCAATACTATTCACAAGTATCAGGATATCCAAATCAGCACGGCCCGTGCCTTCCTCCGTCAACTTCTGAGGTCTCCCGATGAATTTATGCACCACATCCGACAGTAAGTCCCGAATTATTTTATGCTAATTGCTGGGGCTCACAACTCTTTACAGTTTGTTTGCATCTACTATTGTCAAAGTTACGTATGGTGTCACCCTCAAGGCAAAGAACGATCCCTCCACCGTCCAGCAGTGTTGAGGGGCTTTCGGAGGCCGGTAACCCGGGAGCCTTCCTGGTTGATTTGTTACCTGTTATCAAATACACACCGGATTGGTTCCCAAGTGCTGAGTGGAAGCGAAAAGCAGCTCGATGCCGTCACAATAATGTCTTGCTCCGCAACGGGTAAAAGAACAGATGGTATAATATGTCTTTTATGGACATGACACGTTCTCATTGCGAAAATTAGAAAGCAGGAACGGCGGAATCCTCTATTGCTACAACTATCATGGAGGAGCTACCCGATGAAGGCACAGCTGATTTCAGGGAAGCGGAACCCTTGGGTCACGACGTCTGCGTCGTGACTTTTCTAGGTAGTGTAAAGGATAGCCGCTCGCTAACTACACATAACCACCTCACGACTCCACTTTACGAATTTCGAAATGACTATTGGACGGTCTGGGAAGACCGTTCATTTATCTTCATTCTTGAGAGTTGTTGTGACTCTTGTGAAGATTTCTCTATTCAAATATTCTACGGTAGTTCCGAAATTAACCACAGCTCATCATATAAAAAGTAGAACAATACTTGTACCTACTCCCTAGGGGGAAATCTCTTCTCTTTTCGTGTCGTCGTCGTCGTCGTTGTCTCGGGGATTCTCGCCCCTCAACATTTGTTGAGTATTTTCTTCTCATTCTCTCACACCTAGGTCAAAACCAACGACGGACGGACGTCGTCGTGCTCGCCTTGTCCTTCACAACCTAACCCAAACTCACCGTTACAGTAGGCCAGCTGATTACTTCTCCGAGTACTTTCAGAGGATTGACCTTCTGGTAGGAGGTTCTGACACGGTATGCGACACAAATTGTAGAAAGCCCCATCTCTTTCTTCAATTCACTAAACTTTCTAGACCACATCAACTGTGCAGTCGTTCTTCACGGCTATGGCCCTTTACCCCGAAGTCCAGAAGAAAGCCCAAGCAGAACTTGACGACATTCTTCGTGGTCGTCTGCCAGGATTCAACGACAGTCCAAGCCTTCCATACATCAACGCTACGCTCAAGGGGTCCATGGGGTGACAAATGGTCACTCCGCTTGGTAGCATCTCGGTATGAGAGCTATCATATCCGTCTCTGATAAGGCACCGTCCTGTTTATCCCTCGCTCATCGGCGCACCAGTGATGACGAGTATGATGGATATTATATTCCCAAGGGCACTATTGTTATTGGAGGCGCATGGTACAACAGCATAGTCTATATGTTATAGAATGTCCAGCTGAAAAAGTTAACAGGTCGGTTCTTCATGATTCAGAAGTCTTTAAAGATCCTCTCACCTACAACCCTGATCGGTATCTCGAAATGGGAAGATTAATGAGTCCGTCCGTGATCCTAGTGTGGCATTGTTTGGGTTGGGGAGAAGAATTTGTCCCGGAAGATTCATGAGTGAAAATTCACTTTTCTCGATAATTGCCCGTGTCTTTTTAGACAAGGACGGGAAGGAAATCGAAATCAAGCCTGAAATGACTGGTGTTTTGATCTCGTGAGTGCTGTTTGATTTGAGTTTCACCCTAACTGAGTAAATTATACAACAGGCATCCGGAGCCGTTTTCGTGTAGGATTACACGTCGATCGAAGAACGCTGAAAATCTGATCAACAATTCTGACCTAATGGACGTTTTATAAATATTTTGTGAACTGACTACAAATATAAGTTCCAATGGGCAAGTTTCATAGGGAAATCCCAAATCATCCTTCTCTAATAATTCAATTCAACACAAGACATGACAGATTGGATGAAAACAATAATGAGTATCCATAATGGTCGCTTGTCTCCTACGCGAAACTCTTCCTCAGTGGCTCATTTCCCAACTCGGTGCCTCCGCGACCTCATGAGACTTCATGGAGGGATCTACCCGGAACGGCTTGGTGTACAGTACTCCTTTGCATGGTTTGAACACTGTTGAAGCGGATTCCAGAGGGTGTTGGAAGTCCACCTTCATCATCATAATACGCCTCGACCATAATTCGGTGGACACGACAAGCCAAACAAGGTGCCACAGCTATGGCGGGAGCTGCGAGCAGCAATCGATACAGTCGAGGAACTCCGGGGGGCTGGAATGTTAACACACCATTAACCAAATTCAAGCAAACTGTGATTCTGTCAATATTGGTCAACAAAAAAGGTGCCGAGTGTGCTACTAGTATGGCTTACAAATAGTATTGCTGGCCTCCTTGTAGAATCGCCCTAGATAACGCGGGAAGGGTTTTGCCAGAGAAGAGTCGTACAACCCAACTCTGATTAGATTGCCCCCCGTGACTTTGAAACGCTATTTTGTAGGATATTGCAAGAAAAACGAGGGTGTCAAAGGCCACCGGCATGAAGCTAGCAATAGCAACGTAGTCCTGCGTTATATACACGAGACAGTATCCTGTCCCTTGGAGATGATCCGATTCGGTACCTGGAATCAACATTGTGGCGACTGCGCTCGATGCAGTCCATAACAGTGCAAATATCCAGTAGCCCACACGACTATCCGCGTATATTGCTTGTGCTCTCCGCAAGAATAAGAATGAAGTGCTCGCCATGGTGAGGATACACAAGACATCCAGCCCAATTGTCATTGCCTGGCAATCTGATATTGGTCGTGCTGAGAGTTTTTCAGGTTGGATTAGACATGCTGGGGGGATGAAATGTACATACTGAACACTATGACCCACGACGCTACGTAGATAACCGCAAAAACCCTGTCATCGTCGTAAGGCTTAGCGAGGCGGAAATTCAAAGAACACTTGCCTTGTAAGAGCAAAACACATAGTGGTAATCAGCCCTTTGCGTCGTCGAATTATTGCGATGTCTTCTGGGATGTGTGATAAAATGTCCGCAGCAGTAGCCTATCCAATTGAGTGAGCACAAACCCATATTCTTTTCTGATAGCATACTGACCCCAAGCACCGCAATGTAGACATCCTTTACCACTTCAAATTGTGATGCCTCATCAGGGGGGAAATAATTGTAGAGGTTAGTAGGGTTGAGACTCGTCGAGTTGGTCTCATTTGCCATAATTTGTATGATAGAAGCACGAAGAGACTCCCCCAGCTCTTTTATGCCCTCTAGCGATTGGAATCAACGGGTGCTGTGCCCTTCTTGATATTCAATGCAGTGCTTGCGAACATGGTGTGTCGAACAGAGTGAGTTTTCACATCACAATAAGGGACTTTTTGATATCTTATCTTAAGGATGATATGTCTTTCTGGCCGTGGTTCACGCGTTCACGAGGTTTTCCAGGAATGATTGATGATTGATGATTCAGGTACATCACAGTGAAATCAACCACAAGCTACGATAAGCCTTACCCTATCAACAAAATAACTTTTCTAAGCGAATCGTTGTGTTTCAAATGGATGAAACACCACTCAGAGAATCAATGTCGATGATATGACCTTCTCACATCTGCTATCAATCACGGTGCAACTAGTCATGGCCACGGCGACTCCATCACTTGTAACAACACCATCTTCATTGTGATCAGGTCCCCTTGCATCAACGATTACAGCCGACTTGGCTACAAAGGGAAGGATATATGTGATCGTGCAGCTAAGGCCGTTTTACGACTCGCAGTATGGAAAAGCTCACAGATCAATCACCGACTTGGCCCCTCTTGCCCCTCCGACGCCTGTGTTGCCTTCTATCGTTCTCTGGGTTTCGCGAGCAGTTTGAGATCCAATAGCCATCACAAGTACACTTTAACTTGATCAGATTCGCCCAGACCTGGCACCAAGCTAGCTACGTCGGGAGTTGTAACTGAATAAGTGGGTTATGGCTAAATGGAGGCCCAGTTGGTTCTCCGTGAGTCATTGACCAGTTGAGGGTGTGGTAGGTTGAGCCAGGCTATTCTGGGATGGGGCGGAGGCGCGCCTAATTTGATTAGTGACATATCATGCGATTGACTCCCATTGCCACGGTCTTTCCAGGACGATGAGGCAGAAAATTGCTTTTTTTCACGCAAAAGTAAGCAGAAAAAACGCCATCGCTTGGTGGCTGACAAAGATTCGCTTTGCTTACTCGTTCAGAACGGTGCGTAGTAATCAGTTCCCTGGCCAGGGCTTAGCCTTTGTCAGCGCCCGCTGATGCAGCCTGCCGCTGAGCTTCGTCATTACATGATTAAAATATGGCTAAAATATGGCTACGCAATACATATAAATAAAGGGGGGTGATAACAGTGAGTTAATAACACATTCACTATCCAAGCTAGTCTCAATAAGCATGTCCACTACCACTATTACCACTACTACCACTACTACCACCACCCCAGGCGTCGCTGATGCTACTGTCACCGTCCCACTTATGTACCAACTCCCCCCTTCCAATGGTGAACGTGCCTATCTCAAGACCCCAGTTGATGGGAAAGGGGATTTCGAGCGGAATACTGTGCACGATAAGCAAGAAGTTCGGATAGAGAACATTCGTGGAAACGAACATCTCTACAACCTTGACAATGCAGGATTCCAGATCTATAAACGTCCAACCAAATTCTCCGCTTTCCGTGATAACGAAAGGATTCAGGAGGAGTATTATCCAGAGAGCGTTGAACTCATCAAAGAGCTCACGGGCGCGTCCCGTGTTGTTCTTTTCGACCATAGTGCGTGTTCAATACTGCACCCTGCTTCACTTCTTGAAATTAATCCCCTCTGTTTGCAGCTCATCGTCTTCGCCGACCAGGAGAGTCAGGCGGCGATCCGAATCGCCGCCAACCAGTGGGGCAGGTTCATGTAGATCAAACAACAGCTGCTTCTATCGCCCGTGTTCACCGGCACCTTCCTCCTGAAGATGCCCCTGCCCTTCTCAAGCGCCGTTTCCAGATTATCAATCTTTGGCGACCGATCGGCAACCCGGCAGATGATTCACCACTAGCGTTCTGTGATTACCGCAGCGTCGACACTAAGAATGATACATTCCCTGTTGCGCTCATATATGCCGACCGCGAAGGAGAGACTATGGGTGTAAGGCACAACCCAAAGCACCAATGGAAGTATGTGCGTGGAATGACGCCGGATGAGTTTGTTCTGATCAAATGGTCAGTTTCTCTGACCAATCACTTTTCGAATGACCTTTGAGCGAGCTGATACGTTTCGCAGTTTCGATTCGGTTCAGGACGGTAGTGTCGCTGTTTTTACACCGCATACTGGTTTCACGGATCCGACTACCCCAGCTGACGCACCGCCCCGAGAGTCGATTGAGCTGAGGGCATTGGTATTTTACGATTGATTATATCCGTGAATCGCGGCTACTGTTGTTGGCGTTGATGAGCCATAGCGGAATGTCCTGGGAAGGTTCTAGAGAAATATTTATTGTCATAGAACAGAGAGAATGTAATCGTTGCGACCTGCAACTGCAATTCGGTCCGTATACATTGTTGAATTATCTCTCGTGCTTGCCTTGCTTCTTCATATCGTATCACATATCATCCGTCCCAAGTCTTTCGTCCATCAGCCACTCTCCTTGTTTCGAATCCGTATGCTCGTGAATCTCTTCAACATACTGATGGGTTAATCTCATTCCCCTAGTGTAGCCGAAGTAGATATACCTTAGGCTGGACCATGCATAAGGAGGGGTGGGACCGCCGTAGGATGCGCTATGTGTTTGTCAGGCACACCAGAGCAGGATGGTCTCTATTTCCATCCCTTTATATCTCACATACGTGTCATTATAATTCTGTGACTTGGTCAGGTTATTCCAACACAATACTTCTCTGTGACGCTCGACTCGTATCCGAGTGTATCCCAGCTCCGTCAGGCAGATCAGTTGTATTTGATACATTCCCAACGTGGCTCATCCCCCGAAAGTGGTGTATCCCACCTGCTTCATACGCTCTTGCCTTGACGGGGGTACTTTGCTGGGTCTCCTGGACTGGCCCATTGATGAGATCAAAGAGAACGCATCCCTGTCCAGAATGTGCACATCCCCTGATTACCGCTGCCAACGCTATATAGTGTAGGAGTCTTTGAAGTCGTGAGGTAGATACGTTACGGATATCTTCCAAAGCTGGGATGGGCGATTGTGGTTCACGTGATTCGTGAACGATATCAAACGGTACAACTTATTGAGTGAGCACTTGACTCAACAATATAGACTATTTGATGATAATTTTGTCCAAAAAAGGTTTCCTTTGCATTTATGATCGAGCGCCGCGTAAATACATACACACTCAATATGGACAAGAGGAGGAATCAATCCCTGATTCTGTTATGCCAACAAGGTGACCGCGGTTGTTGAAGGTTGAATGTAACATTGAGACTTGAAAAACACCCACGCGGCCAACGTAAGCCAATGTGACTATCCTAAGTGCCCCGCTTCGTTGTCATTTGTACAGGCTGTCAATGATGTGGTTCCTTGATTTCAATTGACGTACAAAGCGTGTGCACTTCCAGTGCGCAGGCGATTTCTGATAGTCAAGTATTAGGGATCGAGAACCTGTGACCGTAATACATGGATGGTTCTTCTATAAAAGCACGTTGAAAATCTCTCTCCCACTAATGTTCCCCTTGAAGCATTTTAGGCCTGGTGTGCACAAAGATGCCCTCGATCGCGCACACTACAATAGAGAAAGGAGCGAGAAGCTGCACCTATGACACTCTCGGCTTCTACGCTGGAAGTCTCCAAAATAAAAACTGCCGCACAAGGATGCCATCACCCCAGGTCTATATAAACCAAGCCGTACATTCTCCTTGTGCCACCAATCATGAATATCCTTCCTAACTCAACCTTTGCATACGCTAGCGGTCTCACCCTTATCTGGTGGCTATATAGCCTGGTGAAGGAACGTCAAAGGAACCCCAATCGACTGCCATTACCACCCGGTCCGAGGGGCTATCCTGTCATTGGCAGTTTGTTGGATTTACCAAAGTTCAAGCCCTGGTTGGTGTATAATGGTATAGTTGGCAATTCCCACGATCGAACAAACTTACGTTAATATCCTATGACACATAGGGGACATGATTTATTTCGAGGTCTTCGGACAGCCTTTCCTCATCCTCGGGAATTTGGAAAGGACAAATGATCTGTTCGAGAAACGATCCTCGAACTATTCTTCTCGGCCCCGTTTACCCATGATAAATGAAATGTTGGTATATTGCTTTTGTATGGATCTATTCTAGAGACATGATGCGGACCTCCCGTACAGGATGCGATGGGAGTATAACATGGGATTTCTTCCATACGGCAGCTGGTGGAGGCGTCACCGTCGCCTATTCCATGACCACTTCCATCCTAACATCGTACACAAATACCAAACCACACAAACAAATGTAGCTCGTGCCTTCCTCCGTCGCCTTCTGCGGTCTCCCGATGACTTTAGGCAACATATCCGACAGTAAATTTCATCTGACCTTACTGAATCGTTCAATCTCATAATTTGTTCTTCGCAGCGCATTTGGAGCCAGCATCGTCAAAGTTGCGTACGGTATGACCATCCAGGAAGAAAACGATCCCTTTGTTACCAACGCCGAAATGGCACTCGCGGGGCTCGCAGAAGCCGGTAACCCAGGAAGCTTCCTAGTTGACATGATTCCTGCTATGAAATACATCCCGGAATGGTTCCCGGGTGCCGGGTCGAAGAAGAAGGCGGCACAGTGGCGATATATCAATGAACTGGTTCTCAATGGACCCTGGAGTCAAGTGAAAGAGCAGATGGTGAAACTTACATACTCTCTATATGTATGGTTCTCATCGCAGGTATAGAGGGCAGGCATAGCGGAGCCTTGCATTGCTACGACTCTGATTGAGCGACTACCAGATGAGGGCGCACCTAACTTTGTAGAAGAAGATATTCTAGCTCGTGACACTTGTGCTGTAGCTTTCGCAGGTAAGTCTCAATGTCTTTATTCTCTTCGAGTACTCGCAAATGGGCTGAAATTGTCACAGCTGGGGCTGATTCGGTACGGTCCATGCTTTTGTTGGTATAGCCTCTCCTTACACGCTGAATGCTACAGACCGTTTCAACGGTGCAATCGTTCTTTTTGGCGATGTGCCTCTACCCTGAAGCACAAAAGAAAGCGCAAGCAGAACTTGATAAGGTTCTCTGCGGTCGCTTACCAGAATTCAACGATAAACCAAATCTCCCGTATATCGACGCTATGATCAAAGAGTCTCTGAGATGGCAAATGGTTACTCCACTTGGTGTGTCTATTTCGCAATGGAACATACCCAAGATTGAAGATTTTCAGCTGTTGGCCATATGTGCACCAACGATGATGAGTATAATGGATATTATATTCCAAAAGGTACCATTGTGTTTGGAAATGGATGGTATGACCACATATGATCATGACACGCCATACTGACTGGACTCATAGGACGATTCTTCATGATCCAGAAATATTCAAAGACCCACTTACCTACAATCCTGACCGGTACCTGAAAGACGGCAAGATAGACCCGACGGTACGCGATCCGTCCGTTGCGTCCTTTGGATTTGGAAGAAGAATCTGCCCTGGAAGATTCTTTAGTAGGAATTCGTTGTTCTCTATCGTTACTCATGTCCTGGCCGTTTATGACGTTAGGCCCTGTCTGGATGAGAACGGAAAGGAGGAGGAGATTAAGCCTGACATGACCAATGGTATAATCTCGTGAGCGCCGCATGCCTGATTTTACCCCTTGTTCAAGCTAATTGTAATTGTAATCAATAGGTACCCAGTACCGTTCGCGTGTAGGATCACGCCCAGATCGAAGGAAGCTATAGACTTGATCAACAGTTCGGGCTTGATGGATTGATTATCAGCCTCTTCGGCTGCTGAAACGAATACATGTATTCAAATTTTTTGATGTAGACTGGAAGGAAAATTTTGAACTGTACTCGTTTCTTCATGTCTTCAGAGAACTCCGCTTCCGACCATTCCTATACACTCGTAAAATTGACGTACCAAAGCCGAAGATGATATCGTTTGTATTTGATACTCTCCAAATTCATCGGCGTTTTCTCTTCGCATAGAGGGCAATCCACCATTTCCACTCGTACAAGACCCAAGTACACTCAAACGCCACCTCCTCTCCAAAATCTGTGACGACAAACACCAAGTTTAAAATAACACATAAATCAATGAGCAACTCACCGCCCAAGAACACCTAAAATCCGCCCATCAACCCCGAAATAGGACAAGAACACCCTACACGCGAGGGGCAACCGAAAAAAATGACACACACAACGCCAAAAAAAAAACAAACTGACACACGCCACAATTACCCCTCAACCCAGATCCCCGTACATACCGAAGAAAAAAAGAAAAAACTCGGTCCGATCATGATCATACTGTCATCGAAGCCTGCCTCGATGCGCTTCCATCCCCTTTTCGTGCATAGATTTATTTTTCTTGACAGATCCATGGCCTAAATAAAAAAAACAAGAGATGTATATAAGAGTTTTTTTCAGGGTCGGTAGGAATTGTTCGCGCCGTTTGTGGCGGAAGAATGGTCTTAAGCGCGGAGCCGTGTGTTTTTTTGGGTAGCCTCGAGGCTGAGGTGAGGTGTGTGTTTTTTTGTTACCCCTTTTCCTTCTTTATCTCTCGGGAGTTTGGGACTGGTTTGCAATACAGCGGGTTGCCAGGGATAGCGGGATTCTTTAGAAGTTTAGAGGGTGAGGGTATTGTGGGAGGGCGCTGCGGGTGAGAGCGAGCGATTGCAATGCTGTTACGGTGTGCACCAGATCTTATTTCTCAAACTCAAGAAAGTCCCAATCAAAGGCTATGGTTATCTTTATCCGATGTACGATTTTTTCGAAGCATTCGTATATCCGGAAAAAAACAAGGTTCTCCTCGCGATGATTTAAGATTTGGGGTTTTTTTTTTGTCTTTTCCTGGGTCGAACTCGGGCTTGTCAGGGCAGGTCCATATCCTCGTGGTTACAACGAGGCAAAAAAAGAAACACACACTCGGGTGTTATCGTCATAACCCTATAGGCACAACCCGAAAACGGAAACAATCTTTTTTATTCTTACACAAACCCGTTATCTAGGCTATGCCTCGAGTCATCCATAGAACCGCGGATAATACACACGCAAACGCAAAACGAGCCAAACTCGAAGGAAAGTGTGCTGCGTTCCACGACGTTCTCTCTCCCTGTCTTATAAATTAATTAAGTGATCAAGCCACACCGGTGACTTATCGGCGGGTGGGTTCGAATGACAAAGTATGTGACGATCTTGACCTTTGAATTGCCCCTAGGTAGGTGTTAGTCATTCCCATCAAAGATGAGAAGCTTAAATTCGAATTTGACTCCAGCGATGGTGACCATCAGAGCCTAACACGCACGATTGTGAGCGAACCTTGTTCACGCACCTGGATTGATAAGTATATAAACCCGTATATCAAATGAGAAGCCCCGCGAGGGATACTGTTGCGCCTCGAGGTATCCTCGTGTTATTGTATGTCAGGGACAACCTGAGGTGAAAAAGAAAGCGCAAGATAAGATTACTATTATTGGGATGTTTTTCTTTTGACGATGTGGTTCTTTGATGATGCGCTCTGCGTGGACGAAAGGGTTTTTTTTTGGTTTTGTTACGGAAGTTGGGGTGTGTGTTGTGAGAGTGAG
Source organism: Macrolepiota dolichaula (assembly GCA_003315915.1). Lineage (NCBI taxonomy): Eukaryota > Fungi > Basidiomycota > Agaricomycetes > Agaricales > Agaricaceae > Macrolepiota > Macrolepiota dolichaula. Next base: position 13,482 of record QFDT01001220.1, read on the forward strand.
GGAAGATGATGAGAGAGACCAGTCCGGGATAGATGAGCGCGTTTTTTGGTGCTATCGCCTCAAGGCTGTATCGTAGGATATCATACATCATTTCGTGGAAATACAAGACTTCCTTGTAGAACAGTTCTGCAACGCGCTGAGCATTAATTTCTTTTGGTGATTCCCTCAAATGGGCGATGTAATCTCGCTTGGGTACTTAGTATACGCGCCGGACCCAACTCATCTTTGTAGAAATAGGTGCCTATAAAGGCTGGTATCCATTTGTAGATTATTGGATAGATTATCGCAGACAAGGTAATTTTATCTCCAATCTCACATTATCCATCAGACTGGGACAATGTTCCTTTGGACTTGATCATGTCGTCATTCCGTCAATCAAGAATTTATCATCAGATGAATCGATCGGTCAGAAGAATTGTACAGGGCGCTTACAACACGGGAAGTTTCCCCCTCAGCCACAATTCTTGTGGAAAAAGACCACACACATCTCGTCAACGCTGGTATAAATTTGGGCAAGCCAATCGTGTGAGGGAATGCTATACAACATTCGTTCACCCTACAACGTGCCTTTGTTAATAACTGACCTTCGTTAATGATGGCGAAAGCTCATTTGAATAGAGCTTCAAGGACATCTTGAACTTTGTGAAAGAGCGCTGGGAACCTTATAAGCAACACGAGGCGGGTGACTGTCTAGAATAGTTTCATTCAAATACATGAAAACCCCGCATACAATAAAATCGGGGAGCTTCTCTCTGGTACACGAAGCGGAAGCAAGGGGCACGAGGCCCTGTGCTCTATGGGCACAGGAGAGCTATACCTCTTCTTGAAGAGAGATGACTATAGATAGCTTAGCATAATACGCGTACATCTGTTCCCGGTGTCTCTTCTCTCCGCTGGGATAGGGGGCGAGAAGCGTCGCGAGGACGTTCGGCATTGAAGGGGGATTCTCACTCATAGAAGCATCGCCCGACGGGTGAATACATGAACACCTCCGGAATGTTGATACACAGACGATGGGAAGAGGAAGAGAGGAAGTGATTATTCCTGGTAGCCACAAGGGTGTTGTAAAGTGCTTATCCACGTCGGCTATCTCGTATCGCTATGTCATCAATAGATTATTGTTTATATATCGACTAAAGACCTTTACGACAGGTATGACTCATTGCCTTCGGCGCTTTGGGTCCCCGCTTGCCTCGTTGCAGGTGATTGACATCGGAATGGAAATGGCATTATGTACGGGTACGGATATGGGGGGCTTGGCAGAAATAGACTATCGATTCCCAGTCGGGCTGTAGTGAGCTCCAAGGAGTAAGCTATGTGCCACAAGAATAGAGAGGGACAGTGAAGGAAGGAAGTTCCGAGCTGCCGTTCAGGTCCCGAGATAGAGAGGCCTATTTGCTGGTGAGGAACCTGCAACAACAAATTGGTGGATCGTGTGTGTGGTGTGTACTGCGGCGGCTATTGTCGTTGTCGTTGTTGTTGTTGAATGAAAGGAGTGGTGTTGTAGTTGCTCTTCGCTTGTGTTCGCGTGACACTAGTCATTTGGTGTAGGTCGGGTGTAGAATGCAGACCCTAGTAAATTATTGGCCGCCACTTACGGATATGATCGGAGGAGAATCTGTACGTGGGAGGACATATCCCAGGGCTCTGGAATGTGTCCGTGTATGTCCTCGGTCATGCTGATATCGGCGTAGTTTTTTTCATTTCCGTGGTGTGCATTGCTCGCCATCATGTATTGTGGGTCATATCGCGAGTAATGGGGGTTCATCATTGCGGAGGTGTTGATTAGCACGGGCGAAAAGGGGTGGCGGGAATAAGTAAGGATGTTGAGTATCGAATGATGATGATTTACGTGCACGGCTGGTTGGATGTCCATAATTTAGTTTGTGGTACATAAAGTGATACTATTCGCTGTTGGTGGGGAATAGCGACGATGATACGATCGGACAACAGTGGAGGGCGGTGTGTTGAATCTCTATCACGATGATGATCATGATCCTGTCCCGACGCCGCCATGCGACCCTGTTTTGAAATTTGATTTATCAGACTTATTTTGGTTCGATCCAGGACTCCTGCCACCATAGCCTGTAGTAGGCTGTAGTGTCATGTTGTATTCAGCCAAGTGCAGACTAATGGCGGTGTGGTGATACAAGGGCCGAATTATAAAGACACAATTACCAACGGCGGACTCGGGCTCACGGGGTGGGTCGGGCACGGAAATTCGAGTGTGTAATCAGCACACGGTTGTTGTTGTGGCTGTAACTGTACAGTTTGAACCCACGAAAAGTAGTTCGGTTGTGTTGGTAACATTGGCGGGAAAGCGCGCATTAAATAGCGCCCCGCGCCATCAAACAAAAAGTTTTTTCTATATATGAATAGATTTGCTCACAAAGCGGAGAATGGAAGCGATGTGTTAAGCGGTAGTGCGACTGCCGGGGCCACTGGGCGCAGTGGTAAGGAGCTAGTAAAAATCGCCAGTGAACACTAGTGAGCTCTGACAAGGCAGTTGAGGAGTGTAGTTGGTTGAGGATGGAGGAGTGGACGGGGTCCTTGACGGAGTGATATCGGAGGCAGAGGGGTGGAAGGGAGCGTGAGAAGAGGCCGCTGAACGTGACACGAGGTACGTTGACGAGGTGACTCGGGAGAGATAGCCCTAACCCCAGGAGAGTCGAGAGCAAACGGGAAAGCAGTGGAAGGTTGGATGAAAATCAGAGGTGGATCTGGCTGAATCGAAGGAGATCTGGCCGTAGCTGAGGACAGGAACGTGGTTGTAGGGCAAAGGGAAGACAAATTCAATTAAAATACCAGTTTCCGATTGTGGATGACGTATCGTATATATATGGCTTGATCCTCTGCGTTTGAGGAATTTCCCCTTCGCCCTGTTCCATTCACCTGCGTCCCCCACCTCGAGAGGTGCTTTTCACCGGCTGGCACCATGCTCACCATAAGTTCCGGTTCTGCCTGCGACGTCTGTGCAGAAGAGTATGGCCCACAGTGCATGCCCCATTCCATTCCCTGTGGTATGTTTTTTTTTCCCTCGCTTTTTTCTGCATTTTTAGAGCTATTTTCAACAGGGCATGTCCTCTGTGCCAGCTGTTGCACCACCATCGTTGAAAAGACTTCCTCTCGCCTCTCACCCGGATGTCCATTCTGTCGCGAGTCCTTTACCGCAGACTCGGTCCGCCTCATCCGCATGGACTTCACCACCAGCGGGTGGAGTACCCCCCGTCGCTACCCACAATTCGAATCAGGTAGCGACTTTACTGGGGAGCTCCTCGCAAGGAGAGCTGAACAGCTTCTCCGTTTCGACTCTGATCCCCGTTCAAAGTCGGAAACCCGCCGTCTAGAGGACAAGGTGGCCAGGATCGCAGCTAAAAAATGTTCCGTCGAGGAAGTGTCTACCCTCCACAAGGAACTCGAGAGTTGGCTCAAGTCAGGAAAGGAGGACCTGGTGCGTCGTCATCTACTAGCATATATCCACTTTGCCAATGCATATACAGAATTCGTCCCTTTTCCTCAGCGCTGCATTGCTGAGAGCCATCCTCATGAACCATCTAGCCCACTCTGAAGCTAGTCGCATCGCAAAATCAAATGAACTTGCATACAAAGAAAAAATCGAAACCATTGAATTAACGAATCAAAGATTTGAGGCGGACTTGAAACGGTCAGTCTACTTTAGCCCCTTCATTTGATCTTAGCGACTGACTCCGTTTTTGGCGCATCTTCGCTCTACCTCCATCAGTCAAGTGAGTCATTTTTAGCACCGTACCTTGTGCAACTATCTCACATTATTCTCTTTCCAGCGAAAACTCTACGAGCAAAAAAGCCAAGAATGCCAACTCCTTCGCACAGAGGTCGGCCAATTGCGCACAATGGCCACTTCTCTTGGTGCTTCCCTTCCCCCTTCCACAGTCACCTACTCTGCTTCCGCTTCTGCATCTGCGTCGTCCCACAGCAGCTTTTCTGAACCTACTTCACCAACATCTCCTCGCGCTACCTCTCCGACTGCATCATATACTTCACCCATTGCTTCTCCTCTTTCTTCTTCCCGTTACAATTCTTTGCATTCACGTTCTACTTCCATGTCTTCTTCCGTCAGACCTATAACTCCTGCTACACCCTCACCACTTGCCAGGGCCCAGACACCTGCTCCTTCATTATCTCACAGCTCGACAAGGGGTGGAGCCTCGATCAGATCCATGACACCCGCCATTGGAATGAGCAGGTCTTATACCCCAGCTCCTGCTTCATCTCGTTCCATGACACCTGGCCCTAATACTCACTATAGCTCTGCTTCTGCCTATGCGTCGCGATCGCAGACTCCTGCACCGACATCTTCATATTCCCACTCTCACGTCCATGGTGTCGCAGCCCCGCCCGTCCCCCCGAAGCCTCGCAGGTTATCCCAATCGTCACCCCCAAGAATGGCGGTCAGGAGCACTAGCGAGGAGAAGGCAGATGCTAGGGAGAGGTGGTTTCCTCCTGAACCCAGAGTCTTAGTAGAAACTGCCGAGGGTGGATCCTACTACAAAAAAGTTCCCGGGCACACCGCAAAGGCCATCGGTGTTAGCGCAAGGACGTAATCTTGTTTCCTTTATACCCCCCTTCCCACAACGCGTTGAACGCGCCGGCCACCGCCCCTCTATCGCTTCTCTCTTCACCCTCGTATCGGTGTTGTTTGATCCATCAGTGCGTCCACTGACTACATTACCTTTAATACCCTCCAAATCTTCGTCTGCATCTTGATTTGTTGTTTTGTCTGATCTGGACATAAACTCTGCTTCGTATTTTATAGTAGGTTTCTAGCCTTCGCATTTGCCGTGTCTTATCTCCTGCTCTCATCCGCATCTCTATAGATCTCATCTCCCTTTTATAAATCCTATTTACTTATACATCTCGTCCTAGTATTATCTCTTTTCTATCACCTGTAGCCTTTGATATTCCCTTCTCTCTTTTCCCCTGTCTTCGCGTTTCCCTTGACCTGTTTACCCCCTTTACGTGATTCACTCGCCCCTACCTGTTGTCTCCTTTCTCCCTCACCATTTTTCTGTATTGACCTTGACTATCCTCTGCCGCTTCCTTATCCACCTCCACCTCCATCCCACTAATCCGGTTTTTACCCTTCCCCTTCAATCCCCCCATTCACTCCAGATGTCCAGTACGTCTAACATTATGGCATATGCTCTTATACCCACCTTTAGTTCCAGTATGACCTCATGCATATGCCGCCAAAATTATATGACTTATGTTTTCGCTAATTACCGTCCCTTGTGTTTTTTTTTTTCGTTTGCTTGCTCGTCAAGTGGATGTGGGTTTCGGAGGATCATGGAGGGTCCTTTTGTGTTTTGTTTTCTTGAGTTGTTAGTTTACTGTTAGCGTTGTGACAGGTGCCATACAGCTCCGTCGAGTCGAACCCTTACTTGAAAAAGTAGACTACTACATAGATACTATTATCGTATTTATTAGTTGTTGTCAAGGTACATATCTTTATTCAACATAGTGTTGGACTCTTATATTTGTTGTTGATCATGAGCGATGGGACCTACGAGTGATCATGACAAAGAGATCGACAGTCGGACTGATTAAATTGATCTCGCTACGATGTGGATATTCTTCGCAGGGCGGACGGACGGAGTTGAGGTGGCAATTCAAAAAAGTGGGGGAGGGGGTCCGTTTTCTGGTATTTCCGTTCAAGCAGCCCTCATACAATAGGACACAAATACACGCGCAACGCCAATCACGCGAGGTGAGTGTATATATAAGATCTGTCATTTGTCACGACACAATGGGAATTCGCGATAACGGAGGCTGGAAGAGCGGGAGGGTGTAGGGAGGAGTGAGTGAGTGGGTGTGGGGAAGGACGGTATTGGGAGGGCTGGTGTGTCAGGTGATGGAAGTCTTGGGGGGGGGAAGATTATGACTGCTTTCGGTTGGCTTCTTTCCTTCTCACAAAGGTGTTCGTTCAATGGGGGGGAGAAGAGTTGGCGGATGGTCGGAATACACCTCGTGAGGAAGGGTGAAGAGGTGCGAGGGGGTTGAAAAGACGAATCAAGAGGGAGTGAGGAAGACGTAAGGTGTGTGTGGCTGAAGGTTCGTGTTGTTGGTCGCGAGGTCAGGAGGTGAGAGATTCAAAACGAGGTGGTGGTCTGAGAGACTATATTTGAGACTTGGAGAACTGACTGACGTGTGCATTGTCATCGACGGGAGGGGGATGGGTGGTCATAGGATTGTTGTTCTATACATATTACAGTGTTTGGATATTATTGTGTCATAGTGCTGGTCATGGCTTTCTTTGAAGAGAGCCAAGAGAGAATGCGTGGAAGGTTCGGTGATGTCGATAAGGTAGATAATCGTTATCGAGGGGCGACTTTTGCGTGTTGGATAATTGATAACAATAACTTTGTACACTTCCGAATTGGCTTGTTGGTCCTCGAGGAAAGTCGCCTGACGAGAATGCCGTCTTTTATCTTTTTGTATTTGGACGTCCGAAGATATGATCAAAAGAGATCGTCACATTTAGGGGGGGGGAGTTTGTTCCTAATTCCGATCCGGTAAATGATGTGTCCGAAAACTGTGTTTTTTTTGGGTTTTTAAGCGTGTGGAGGGGCTTTTTTGAAGCCGGCGGTTATGATCACCCTCGGCTAAGGGACAGTCTAGAGCCCCATCATGCCCGAGCCCTAGCGTGCACACCGACACCGTGAGTATGAGCATAAACGTTTATATATAAGCTCAAACCCGGAGAGCTCACCTATATCGCTGACCCCAGGTTGGGTCTGCTAGGAATAAGACGCTACAGCAATAACACCTCTTCAGAACCACGTAGTCGTGTGCTGGCAAACGTAGAGCCATATCACTGGTCCATTAACCATATACGTGTGGCTGATATAGAGTGTTCATCAACGAATCTCTAAAGAGACGTCTCCATAGACTCTGTTTCGCTGAGACGCCACCACCCTCCCTACCAGAAGAAGGCCAGACACGGGGCAATCTTCGGAGGAAGGGAGGGCACATGGATTGGGACACTCTTTCCGTATCGGTGTAATCCATTTGAATCCCAAGTCAGCAGATGAATCGATGATGAACGGCCAATACATCGCGGATAGAACTATAGACTCGAGGTGGAATCGAGGGTTTAAGCTGTCGTAGGTCCAGAGCCTCCCAAGCCCCAACCCCCCATTTCAGAATCCAGGAACATGGTGAACAGATCGATGTCAAGAGGACGAGGGGGGGAAAAGGGAGAGACACCTTTGGGCATGGGATTGGTTAGTGTGGCTAAAGGATCTCGATTGACACCCGTGCTCCGTTGTAACGTTTTCGGAATATGAAAGCGAAACCGCTGGACAGTGGATACCCTTGGCGAACGGGAGCGGCCGAGAAAGAAGGTCCATGGCCTGGTGCGTTTAGACCATATGATCTAGGGGAGACCAGTGTTTGGAGGACAGGTGATCAGATACTTCCAGGTCTTTCGGTATGAACTAGGAACTGAATGAAGAGTTTGGTTTGGTCTGATTCGATTGTGGTCGCAAGGGATTGGGGGGGGAGAGGGACCTTTCCAATGGGCGAGGGTCTCCCCGTCACGCCGGAGGCCACCCAATATGGAGGTCTGTTCTAGGCCTGGCAGTATTATTTCTGTTGAGTTGCAATAGGTGTATTAAACGGTAGCTCGCACCTTTGAGCCGGTACGGATGTATCCGTTAGATTCAGACTGAGGAAGAGTTAATGTTGATAACGTTGAACAGCTGGCGACTGCGTGAGAAACGAAAGAAGCAGTGGCACATCAGGTAATAATAATAAAGTATAATGACCGAGGACCACAAGCGACCTTGTCCTCGACATAGATCGTGCCTGCGGTCGGGGAAGGTGTGAATCTAATGGAGCGTGCGTCCGGTGTCTATTGCTATAAAACAGCACACGACTTAGGGCTACTCTAACCATACAACTACATGTGGTGAAGATACTTAAATATTTAGAGCATCTCTCCGCTTAACGGATTGGGCGCCAACGGTTAATTATCTGTCACTTGTATCAAATCACCAAGCACAGAACGAATATCTAATATATTCACTGTGTACTATCCCAGTCTACGGTCAAGCGAGCTTATGTTCAAGATCATACATGAAATTGCGATCCCTTCGCGGGTCGAGACCATCCCCGCAGCAGGCCTACATTTAATACACGAGCCCCAGGACTTCGTCGGACAACGGTGATAATTCACGGATCGCGATCAACTTGGGAAGTCCTCTATTCCGAACACGTGGAGCTGGTCCCTGCTCAACGAAGGCCCCTCCATGTGGACAGAATGATATTGCCGGCGAAGAGAGCAATGCCGCAGACCTGTAGCAATGTTTATGCGTTTCGGGAGCAGGGTGCAGGATAAACCTAAAAACAAGACTATCAGTGGCTAGGAAATGGAACGCGATGTAAACGGTATAATCGATGGGTAGACGGTCGATTAATGGAAGCCGAAGGGCTCAAAGCTGTCACCTAGTAATCGGAACAGGGCAGCACCCAAGAACCTTAAGAGGAGTGAGGAAACATTGATAGCGTATCATGAAGGAGCCTAGCACAATCCAAGTTCGGCTAACCAAGTGCCAAAGGTATAAAAGACCCTCGATACCCATAGAATGAGATTGGTTTTGTAGGAGAGGGTCGGTCTGCCAAGATGGCCGCTCCTGCATAGAAGGAGACAACTTAGTTGAAACGTCAATTCACAGTTAAAGATGTATCACAGTCAATGTGATGGACGGGATCGCAAATACAAAAGGGACAGCAGCAACTCCGAAACAACCATGATCAGCTACGGTCTAATATGCTCTCAGCAGGATCGCAGTCCCTCCATTCTCGATTATCAAAGTCCATTTATAGCAGAAGATCGAGTAATCGGCCTCTTATAATGAGCAACCCGAGTTCCGACGCATGTTCAAGATTACAATCATAAGGACCTGAATGCGTGACAGAAGTGAAGCTGGTGAAGGAGAGGATAGGGTTTGTGTTTGGAGAAACCCTTGAGTTTCAGCATCGGTAGGTGTACCATTAAGGGTTGACTGAAATAATCGTGAGTGATGCTAACACTTGAGCATGTAGCATTACGGCCCGCGCGACCCGTTGATCCGTGACTAATAGAATTAACGCGTCTGACTTGACTTGACTCTCTCCCTCCCAAATCACAGTGATCTCGCCATGCAACAGGAACAAGCTCAAGTACGTCAATATGGGTAGCCTACTCTATTTTCTCGCTGACACCCAAAGAAAGGCTGCAGGTTCAGCTGACAACGACTGGGTTCGTGTCACCAGCAACGACGGGTTTTCATTCATCGTACGACGCAAGGTCACGAAGGCGAGTGGAACTATGAAGAGCATGCTCGACGCGTCAAGTGAGTATCCCTTCCTCATTTTGTCGACGTTATATACTGAAATGATCCCGTAGGTAGTTATGCTGAAGCAGCAACTAAGACATGTCCTTCCGGCCAGCGGTAGGTGTTTTATTATCTCTCTCTCGGGCTCAGATGATGACATATATCGTATAGAGCGATAATAGCGGAGAAGCTAGTCGAGTATATGAGTTTCAAGTCCCACTATGAGACAGTTGGACCTAAAGAAGATATCCCAATTAACGAGTTTATGGAACGCATTCCTCGGGAGGTTGTTCTTGAATTGTAAGTCGCGATCAGGATCCAAAATATGTCCTCTTCTCACGAATTATACAGACTTTTGGCGGCTGATTATCAAGAAAGTAAGTCTTTCTGATTAAAGTTTGATCTCATTTGCTGAAGGCACTAGTGTAATTTGGCAGTTGTATTATGATCCTCCTGATTCATTCCATCATGATGTCGAACAACTCTCTAGTTTCGTACCTTAAGAAATTGTAAAGCAGGCCTTGGCCCACACCTCGTCAACTCTAGCGCCATTGGAATTAGCGTACCTGTATTCATTACGCATCTCTCGCGATCGACACGGACCCAAGTGGCGAGGTCTCAAATCACCAAAAATTACAATGGAGCTTGAACGGGGCGTAGAATGTCAAAGTGTGATATATCCGCGGGGGTCAGCACTTCCGACACCACATATTTTCGATGCAACATTCCTTCAACTAAAACTTTCCTAAACACGTACTGAGCCCACCACGCCACTCGCATTGTCCTATTCTCACTCGTCTTTGAACGACATCCAACTAAGCTTTCTTGTAGTCCAAGTTCACACTTGCCAGGCGGCCGCTGCTTCTGCCGCCGATGTTCGTTGACTCATGAAGATGTCTAGTCCCTCTTCGGTACATCACTTCTGATTCGTACAGCTTTAGCACCAGGTATCTTGCGTGCAGTTGTGCGCCTACACCCGCTCCCGTACGAATATCTCGTAGGCACTGCCGCGATGTTGTGGGCGTCAATTAGAATCTCACAATATAAAAACAGATGGATTGAAAGTGATTGATTAATTAGTCCTTTCGTTTAATGTCTAAGATCACTAACGTTATTAGTCGCCTCGATTAGGGTAGTATTGTCGCAGCCTTCGCTCCGCACACCGCTTGTCAGGATCTATCATCTGAATCATGTTCATTGAAGTGGGACCTTAGTATCTCATGCTTCTAGATCACCATTGCACAAGCCACCTCATCCATAAACAATCTGAATTGGGATTTAGGTCACCAGCACCATTGAGTTATGGTCAAACATATTCCCGGACACGCACAAAAAGTTTCAAAAGGAGTTACGGTACGACATCACCAGCGAAGACAACGACTAAAACGGGAAAGGGAACCTATGTCCTCGAATAAGCTTCAAGATAGAAGTCAAATCGGCTGTGGTGGAATGGAAGATGCCGCTTCGCTAATGGCTCGTGGTTGGGAGCCTAGGGGCTGTTCCAGGATCGTTGGACCACATTACAAGAACCACCTGGTCGATACGTCTTTGTCAGCTAAACATAACAGTATGATGAACTCTCGCGCCATACCAGGCTTCATCAGCAGAAGTAGTGATGATTCAGAAGACGAACCTCCCTCATGGATATATAAATGCCAGTCAGGGGAAGCGAGGATTTAGCCGACACCTGTTATCCCCCGATGGCCCCTCCAGACACTGTAGATGCCCAGATCACATATCTTCTTCCTCCACCAAACGGTGAACGCGCATATCAGACCATTAATGAGGATCCGAAGACGGGAGAACGAGTGAAGAATATTATAAGGGTGGAACACAACGTGAAAATTGAGAACGTTCGAGGGAAGGAGCATATCTTCACTTTGGATAATGCCGGGTTCCAGTATGATAATCGCCCAACCAACTTCAAGGACTTCCGCGATGACAAGAAGGTCGAAGCAGAGTATTATCCAGAAACCGCAGCGATTATCAAAGAACTCACTGGCGCATCCCGTGTCGTGTTCTTCGATCACAGTACGCTCATTTCCCCCCCAGCTCCTCTGGGTCGATTTTACACTAAAAACCCCCTTATGACTAGCACGTCGCCTCCACCAGCCAGGTGAAGTCGACAGCTCCCCCGATCGCCGCCAGCCAGTTGCCCAAGCTCATGTTGATCAGACCACAGCTTCATCCATTGCCCGAGTACACCGACATCTTCCTCCTGTGGACGCTCCCGCTCTTCTCCGTCGCAGATTCCAAATACTTAACCTCTGGAGACCCATTGCCAATGCAGCCATTGACCGGCCGCTGGCCTTGTGCGATTTTCGTAGTGTCAGCCCGAAGGACGATACTTTCCCCGTAGCTTTGTTATATCCGGATCGTGAGGGAGAGACGATGGGTGTTAGATATAACCCAAAGCATGAATGGAAGTATTTGCGTGGGATGACACCGGACGAGATTGTTTTGATTAAATGGTGCGTTCTTTCGGTTATTCGCTTCGCGGGATGGTATTCTTATACTAACTTGTACCTTGGTAGTTTCGATTCCTTGCACGAAGGAAGTGTTGCCTGGTTTACTCCACACAGTGCATTCCAGGACCCTACGACGCCTGAAGACGCACCCCTTCGAGAATCCATCGAATTACGGGCGTTGGTATTTTATGATTAGTTCGCACTCTACTTATGAACGCCGTTGGTGATTTTTCACCAGTTATCTATCGTAGCGGATCGTAATAGATAATATGGTGAGAAAGGAACCGGGCAAAAGCCAATGCATAGCACGTAAGTAGACACAACCCAGGCTCTCTGTATATACGGGCCGACCGTACCGGCGATTCATCAATTTACGCTTCTCTGTATATGCTAAACTCTCTCATAGCAACCCTCAACGTCGGCAAGTCGACCAGGGCATGTCTCCCAATGCTCGGCCTCTCCCACAGGTTGTCAAAATTGTGGCTACTTAAGGCTCCGACTATGTCCATGTCCTCATAGAATTCTCATCCTCCTGCTAGACCCCAGCTACTAGTATCAATCGAGAAGTACCTCGGACCGCGGATGGATGCGTACATCACAATCACCTACTGCCTCTCGCTAGAATTAACCGAGAATTCTGAGCTTGATCGGGCTCCTATTGTTATGGGCATATAGAAAATGTCCTGAATTAGATTGTGGGATATATGAACGCAAGGCTATGCACACCAGAAGCTCTCCCCTTAACCGCGAGATTCAAACCCTCCATACATCATAATACTTCGGAGAACAGTGTTCGTTCTACAAATGGAAGCCTTCAGAACCAACTCCCAAACCCGCTTGAGGACGCGGCAATCCCTCCAGAAATACGAGCCGCACTTGATGTCGACCTATCAACACAAGCAGGCTAGAATATATTCTTTTCTGATCGATCAGTCCTCATGTGTTCCTCGTAGTCGTTGATATTCTCCGCAAATACCGTTCTCTTCCAGAGCCAGATTACAACGATAACCAAAAAAGCTGGAGAGAACCGGACGACAGATATTGGGATTCATCCCGACCTCGTACGCACATCTCAAACTTGATTACTCGTACCTACACTCATAATTTAGTGCGCAAGCATCTTGATTTATATTCGATTTCCAGTTATCACCTAGGGCCTCTACGGGGTTTTGACTAGAAATTTCTCCAATTGATCCTTTGGCAAACATTCGCAGAAACCTGAGGGGGAGGATCATATCTTGGCTTTGCGACACCCAACGAGAAAAAAATGTATTTTGGGTCTTGGACCCACTTCATCTTGCACACGAACCTTTGTAACAACCCAAATCTTCAAGGGAATATTGAAGTGGATCTATCACGCATATCTATTCGTAATGGACATCACCCTTTTCATTTCAAGGCTTCTAGATGATCATCCCGAGTATCGAAGGCTTATGCCGCGGATATTGGTAGAGGATCCAAGGATTAGCACGGGAGGGAATGTGTTTGCCCAATTCAGATAATTTGTTTTTGAGCCCTGGGAGATCATTAGGGCATCCCATCCACATTACTTTAACAACCCCTGTTACTCGTCGTTGACAGCCTCACTCTCTGGGGTCATGAGATCATTGAACTCATTCGTATCTACCATCGGTCACACCAACACACCTCTTCTCTGGCTGGTCTATGACTGTCTCGGATCAAAATTGGAGCAACACCTTGTCTGTACTGCCTATCCGGAGTGGTGTGAGCTGTGGAGGGTGTCACTTCATGACGATGAAGCACTTTGTGGCACCAGATACCTCCTCGAGGAATTTTTCTGTGACATAAAATTGACACCATTGAACCATGGCCATCGGGGGAACAGCTGTCTGCGCTAACAAAGGTCATATCTGGAGTTCATTCCTTCACCAACGCAGTCCTCGAGTTCGTTGACCACGGAAGAGGAAAGCCTCAAGATCAGCTCAACTTGTGCCTCAAATACATGGATGGATGGTATCCCAGGGCTCTCAGCGTCGGCACCATATCGTATGATTGATTATTTCTATGATCAATTCAATTTAGACACCCCTGATGACATTCGGTCCGATGCGTTGTTGATTCTGGAGAGCTTGGGTAGTGGCCCACACTTTGCTTTGTGGCAGATCTGTTGGGGTTGGACCAATCAAGATTCTATCACATACTGGACAGAATCCACTCTGTTCTCATCATTGATTCCTCTAGGTCCCCAAATCAGTCAATTCAAGCATTTTTACGGGAAGACCGGACATTCCTCGAATCCCTCATGGACAAATATTCTCATAGCCCAACCTCCCTCCCACTTATCATCTGTATCCTTGAAAACTTCTCCGCAGCACTATCTGCACTCAAGGTGATGAGATGGACACCCTCACGGCCATTGATCATTTTTATCATGTCTACCGGTTAATGAACGCTGCCAAATTGTTAGACTGGTTAACTAAGATTCTTGATAATGACATACTGCCCCCGGCTGCATATGATCTCATCCATGATCTTGATTTTTCTCGCGCAGTTGCAGGTCATAGGTGGCGGTGGTATCTCAGTGATATACATCGTCTGCTTGTAGGTGTCTTTTCATCACGCACAGTCAATTAGACTAAAAATATTAGACACATTCTTCTCACCTTCCTGATATCATACGCACGGACACCAAGAATGCAACCGAACATCAGCTCATAGAAAAATGTAGGATTGTTGCAATACCACTTGTGAGCCAACCCAAAAAATTTTCAACAGCCGTCACTGATGCCCCTCCATAGGAACTCGGATCCAATAAATACTCATGCAATCCCCCTCGATATGTATTACTTGATTATGACACCCACACAATTCTTGTCATGTTATGACATGCTCGCCAGACTATCGCTGCTGCAACCTGCTAGATGATATGTGATTATATGTACCTACAATGAGTATTATTGTACATGGCGGTTTCTGGACTTGGGGCACTAAATGATGCGAAGCTTATTGAGGCGTCGAATTCCTTGAAATAGACTATCCAGTTGAGTCCGACTGACGAATAACATCCACGGCTGCTCGTGAACGCAGCACGATCCTACAAGAGCACAGTACAGGTTGCCTTTCGCCGGAATATCACCCACCGTACCGACATGTAAATTGTACTAAAGGCTCGTGATACTATGCCTCCCATGACCTCCAGCTTGAGTTGAATCACCTTTCTAGCATTGTCCAATGCAGGTTTGATGTCACACACGATCGGGGCATGTGCCATCAGCACGATCATTGTTGAAGAAACTGCCCAAGACACAACGCAGATCTATTTCGAGGCACTGATGAATACCCTAGCCTGCCCGTATATTACATTGAAATCATCAATCACCAAGTATAACCCTGTTCTTAGACCACTGACGACTTGCCTATTTCTGTCATACGTGGATGAAGGGGGGAAGGATTCGCTGGTGATTTATCTCTGGTAGTGTATAACCACAGGGCGCGCATGCAACTTTGAGCGGTGGCGGAATACCAGAAGCCCAGGTTGTCCTTACTCGGATATTCTGAGAATATGCAAGATCGTACCGAGAAGGGGGACTGTTGGCATTGGCCCGGTTCCCCTTGTAATTTATTCGCGGATCATTAAATCCCAGCGACAAACGAGGTGTCGAAACCGATTTATTCTTGCAGCTCACGAATTCCAAGCTGGGCGCCCCAAGGGAACAAGTGAGTTTTCAGTCGGTCACGGTGTTGTACAGGGAGCGACCTCCAGAACGACCTGCCGAGTAAAAACATGAAATCGAGCGCTATCTATTCATTATCCAGAGTGTGATAATCCACCGGCAGCGCGGATAGCGGATCAATGGAGAATATAAATGATGTAAATCCGGGTCTCATTGGCATGTGAAGGTCGCTTGTGGCACCGGCCGACATTGTTGTGAGAGCGGGAATGGCTGGTCGCGGCAAGAATTGAGAAAGAATTGGGAAGCGGGTTCGACTTCTTTCGAGGTCCGTTGGTTCCATATTGTTCTACGGACAAGATCCATTCCTGGGCGGTAATGCAGGTATTTGGGCCATGTTGGGGTCGAATATCGGGCGGTGAACTCTGTGGCCCTTTATAGGGCGACGCGTTGACCCTCACAGGCTTGGAGGTTGATATTATTTCGTAACCCGACAATGCTCGTAAGAAATGTCGACAGAATGACGGAATGCGAGGTGGTTCGATGTGATGTTTTTGAAGTCATATGTAGTAGATAGCTGCAGGCTGGATATGTTTGTTTTGTGATTGTGAGCTTTCGGGTTTAGTTTTTTGTTCCCGTTGTCCTCCAGTACCTTTGGATAGGTCGTATGTCCTAGTAGGACCACTCAGTTGAGAGCTTCATGGTCGTGAATAACGTTACCGTACAATCTCATTGAATACATTGCTGGTAGCTGAATTCTACCAAAAGTGTCCGAGATGCGGAATTTTGTTCTATGATCTGGTGCAAGTTCTCGTTGTTGAATATACTGTGGTAATAGGGTCAGTCAAATTGTCGCACCGATACTGAAGCACCAATTTAGACTCCTTACCTTATGGTACCGCCCGAAATGCCCACGTCACATAGAAACCATCCCCTGCTTGCAAATCGATGTCCTACTTCGCGGTTATCACGGTGTTTGATTCGAAAGCCCTCGACTGTGGATGCTAATGAAATCGGGATTTACTT
Source organism: Macrolepiota dolichaula (assembly GCA_003315915.1). Taxonomy (NCBI): domain Eukaryota; kingdom Fungi; phylum Basidiomycota; class Agaricomycetes; order Agaricales; family Agaricaceae; genus Macrolepiota; species Macrolepiota dolichaula. The sequence continues at coordinate 29,964 of QFDT01001220.1, forward strand.
GTATGTCTTATTTTTACTTCATGCGGCATTCGCCCGTGGCATCTTGTGGGAACCTCTTGAATTCCAATAGCTGTCCACATAAGTCATCCGTAAACAAATTGGGCGCATATAGTAACTTCAAAGAGGCCTAGTTTGATTCCAGAACTCTTCTTCATCGGCGGTTCATGATCCCAAGTATCGTGAGCACACTGGTAAAGTGAATATGCTAGCATCCTGACAAATAACGCATAGTCGATATCGATGAAGAACGCTCAACCCTTGACGCAGATTATGTTCAGGATCCGGTAGATCCGGGCAAGGGGCTTTCCTGTCATGGCCAACGTGGACAATGAAAGTGATCAGTGTGCAGAATGAAGTCAAGAGGCAGAGGGCATTAGCTTCGGGGGTGGGAAGGATCATTCGACGCGTGCTACGTTTGGATGGTCCTGTTGATCGGGCGTTTACAAATAGGTTTTCTGCAAGATAAGCTTCCTTTTGGCCATCAGAAAAAAACTCGCTGATATCAATCGCGCGTAACTCTAAATATGCTAGGAAAATCCAGAAGTTTCTGCCGATAACATGATAGTGCAAGATTTCTCGCTATCCCACTAGAACTACCATCAGCGACAAATAATGATCGGTCCTCCTATCCGAAGGTTAGTCTAGTGATTATGAATCTACCTGAGTTACGTTGTAGGGCGGAGGATCACAAGCAGGGTCATTCTGGTGAATCGATTTTTCAGTCGGTATGTGCATTGCAGAATAAATCACGGACAGTACCCGGAGTTCCTTGGGGATTCATCACACGCCACCTGTGCCACGTTTGTTATATCTTTGAACTGCGAGTGATGGTCTCAAGAAGAAGATT
>QFDT01001221.1:0-28527 GCA_003315915.1 Macrolepiota dolichaula
GTACCTTGGCAGTCAATTTCTGATAATTCACCTGTGGTAGCGCTTCATGTATTGGGTACACTATCCTTATGAAGATGCTCTTGGTTTTGAGGCTTCGGGCACTGTGTCAGGGAAATAAGAAAGGTATCTGTTATTGAAAGGGCGACTCATGCACTGACTAAATACGCCCCCCTGAAAATAGTCTCCGCCTTATTATATGTGATGATGGCTAGTGAGTAATACTCATAATTTGAGTCATCCCACCTAACAATTTTTTCGATTTCCCTCAGTTGAGCTGCTGGTGATATCTATGACACCTTTGATTGAGTTCACGCACTGACATACTGAGAAAGAGCACTGCGCTTGTGTCCGCAATCTCCCTGAGTGCACTTCATTTCCATACTACATTGATAAATCCAGGGCCTCCTGTCAGAGGGTGCCTATTTGAGGCACCTCCTTCCCTTTTGTTAAATTCGTTGAACGTAGCAACCAAGCCACTTTGTTGGTTCGTTGTCTATTCTGGTAACGTGGCATACTTCTAAAACAGAAAACACAGGATTACGCGATTGGGGACTACAAGTAGGGTAGCACCTGAATTTCTTCCGCGGGCAAGACTCAAGATATATTCAGGTGTAGAGCTCGCTCTCATGTTATTCAAGTTATTTCAAATCCTGGGAAAAAGGAACAGCACGGTCTGGTCAACTATATACGTTCTACAGAGATGGAATGCTCATGTTCATTCCGTAAGTGTATAAAATGGTTGGGAACTTCCCCCCTGAATCTCATAAATCCCTGTAGGATCTTTGGTGAGACTGGTAGTGCCTGCGCTCATTTATGTGTTAACATCGACGATTGAAGTGCTCAATATTGTTGGGTCAAAGACCATATTTCAAGAAGACGCTATACCTATTGGATTCATTACAACTATTACTTGGGACGCGTAAGCCCGTTAATGCTTCTGGGTATTTGTAACGACTCATGTAGCACCCAGATGGATCGTACTGTTATACCAGATCTTTGTAAGTCGCCTGTTATATCTCACTTATAGCTCTGCTAAGAGTTGTACCTTGTCAGGGATCTCGCTTCATCCTTAACCTCCGTCGCGCGAATACGAGACTCATAGGGACGACAATTCCACAAGAGATGTCTGCTCTGGATTTTGGCGGGAGTGTTCAGGAGGGTACGGCTTACACCGACGGTGAGGAAGGTTCGATTTGAGGGTGAGTGAATATGGGTGAACCATTAGTTGGGTATCGCTGAACTTGACCTTCCACTCGTGACTGCTTTTCAGGTGGTTGACATAGTCTCCCACGCATGTTCTTACCAGCTATTGTACCATGACAACTGAAGATTGTAGGCATATCTATATCAATTCACGCGTAATACCAACACACCCAGACTCACCAGCCCCCCATGTGATGACCTTGTGCCTTACTTCTACGAATGACAATGGATTCCCCGGCGCGCCCCTGGACACAGGGATTCACCTTTCATGTTGTACGAAGATCCTTTGTTAAATAGGCCGGGGCCCTCCCACGGCCTGAGTGAGAAGTTACTTCCTGTGCGAGCACGGAATGTTCACACGTTCGCACACACACAGCCTTTATCTTTGAGGTTCTCTCCAGTTTCTGACCGTTCCTTGCATCAAATTCCAGACAGAAGTCTTTCAGAAGGCACTTCGGCAGATAGATAAAATTTTATGCTCTCGATGAATCGGGCCACTTGAACCTCACACATCGGTAGTGTTGAGACAGAAGCTGTTCAAATCAGTCATACCTCTAGCCGATATCATACCAAGTTAGACTTATGTCCAAGTCCTAGTAAACTAGGCGAACACATCGCTGTCAGCCCATCATTTCTCCGGCATGACGCGACGACGAGTAAATAGGACCCCAGGAGTCCTCATTTATCTCGGAGCTAGATTTCTCCTCGTTTGTTCGTTCGAGGCCGCCCGAAACCCTTATTCCCATTCGGCCTGTCTCCAATCTCCGGCTATTTTCCACAAGGTACAGACCGGCGATTCGGATTCCACAGGTTTGGAATAAATTTTACCAGATCCCGCCTGGGCACAGTGCATGTCCACACAGATTGAGCACGCAGGGACCTACACTTCCCCCCAGCCTTGTGGCAGACTTGACGTTCTTCGCCAGGCCAGTAGGCTGGAATCAAAGTCGACCTTATGATCGTTCGTAGCCGCCTGGTGGCGTTGATGGACGGGACGACCAAATCTCGCCGCTCAGTCGCCTGCGCAGGCAACTTTGATTGCACGCCGTCGACTTGAACGGCCGAGGGGTAGACTCACACAATTCACTGACATATCGGGGCATTTCGGGGTCTTGGTCTGAGCCGCATGCATTTGCACGTGCGGATTATCTTCCGCAAGCCTTCTTGATGGCCTTTGCAACTGACACTCCGGTACAAAAAAAGCAGGAATGCATGTAACACACACCCTATCACACGTTGAACTGACACCGTAGCTTGCAGAGTGCTCTTCTCAGACATTTTTCACACATCTGTTGATGACGCGGGAAAATAGGTACGCTTTTCCTCAGATCCAACCACAAGATAGTCGTGATATTTATTGGAAAGGTGTCGTCAATCTCTTCCCCTGTGTCTTCCCTCATCTTTCGCTGGTCTCCACCAGTACATACGCTAGGACCCTGTACTACAGCCGAGCTTAATTGGAGAGATGACAGACATCATATCGCAGACGATTTTGGCCGCTGTTCAGCCTGGCTCAATCTTCTTGGGAGGGGTCGCAGCCTGCATGTAAGTAAATACAGATACATCCACTCATTGACTGACGAGGGGGCATGCAGCCTCTATGGGATTACTTGCCTGCAGACGTATATATTCTTCTACAAGAACCATCGGGATCCATGGATACTTAAGCTAGGAGTCAGTTGTCCACCCTCTGGTACCTTTCTGCCTCAATAACTCATTGCACAGATATACGCTCTATGGTAGCTCCCAGGGAAATTTAGACCAGCTCAAGACTAAATTCAATTTCTAGGGCACTAGATTCGCTGCATATGGCCATGGTGATACATGGTCTCTACTTCTACTTGATTGAGAACTTCGGTGTTGCTACGGCAATGCTCAAGCCTACATGGTAAGAGACACCGCTGTCCCCCTCTACCTAGTAATAAATTCCAAAACAGGAGCCTCCTCGTAAGCACATCAGCACTCTAGTATCTGTTCGGACTGTTTGAAGGTGTCTTCACGCATCAGACCCATGTCTATTTCACAGTGAGCAACAAATTTACACCCTTTCTTTCTGACGTCACCTGACAAAACCATAGGTCGCTAGTGACCTCCTAATCAGAATGTAAGTGTCAACCGAGGAGAATGGTTGTAAACACTAATACGTTTCCAATACAATCAGCATATTTGGCAAGCGTGTCTGGACCCGTGAGTATCCTTGTCATCCTTACAATACAGCAAGTCTCATTTGTTTGGACATAGTGAGCCACAGCTACGTACTTACGGCAGGGATTGTAAGTACACCTTTCTAGAATTCACCAGGTGTTTGATCCAAGTGTCGCGACAGGCCGGCACCTCGTTGGCTTGTGCAGGTTCGTTTTTCCCAGTCTGGGCGTCCCTATTGTGATATTGATTTATTTATAGCCACTGGGATTAGTAAGTGCTGAGGACTTTACATGGGGGAAATCAAACTCAAATTCTCGCGAAAAACATAGTCTTCACAAGCAAGGCGTAAGTATTGTCCGTGTCACCATGTTACGTGGGACTCATCCAGGGGAACTAGATTCCATCTGCAGGGCGGGTTCGCAGAGTTTCATCTCATCTCTGTGAGTGTTCGTTTTTGGTTGAACTTCCCCAGCGCAAGGGCTTCATTTCTTAACACTCTTCTTCAAGGTATATTTATACACCTCCCTGGCAACTGGCGTTGCTGCCGATCTTCTTATCGCTCTTTCGCTCTGTGTCGGTCTCATGCGGACTCGTACCGGCTTCAAGAGGTAACATGTCGTGTGGCGTATAATGATTACCTGACTCACAGCACCTCCAGAACGGACAGTCTGGTCAATATCCTGATGGCGTACTCTATTAACACTAGTCAGTCGCACGCTCTCATCGTCTTGGTAATACTCACCAAATCATTCAATGGGTCCTAGGTCTTCTCACCACGTACGTCTCATATCTTCCGCGCAATTTCCGCCTGGTACAATAAAGAATAGGGTTTGCTCCATTGGGTGTTTTATCACCTACGCAATCTGGCCGCAGAAATTAATCTTCTTGGGCATCTATTTTTGTCTCAGCAAGCGTCAGTCTTCATTTCTCTCCTCGGATCCGTCTATATTTGAAGGATGATTGACTGATGAACGATCCACGCAGTCTATTTCAACAGCCTATTGGCGGCACTCAACGCTCGGCAAATTCTTCGTGATAAAATGACGGGGCTCTCTACGGCACCCACATCCATCACTGCGGGAAATACATCGGAAGCACAATTCCGCCATCGTAGTGCGGTGTATAGCAGCAAGCCAGACACTGAGTTCTATGAGCTGGAAAGTGGTAACGGCCTGAATAACCCAAGTGGGGGTCGAGTAGGTGATTTTTTTCTCGTGCGATAAGGATATTGATTTTTTTTACAGAAAATCGTCGTCAATATTGATCGTCACGTTGCCGTTGAGGGGGATAAGACGACAGATGTCGGCATGGCATTCTAATTTGGCGCTGTGGCCATTATACTTATATCTATATTTTAGTTTGGTTGTACTGTTACTCTTACACTCTTTATACCTGCTTGTAGAATACTGGATACCACACTCTTTTGTAAAAGACCTTTCGCTGTATTGCATTCGCACTTCCTCGGATCAGCTATGAGTTTCGCGGGAAAGAGGGAAATATCGGGATATCTTGGGATTGCCCAAGCCTTCTAGCCCACACGATTGTAACGGAGTTGAGTGACATCAATGAGAAGTTTGTTGACGGCCACCAAATCCCGGATACATACGAAGCACGGAATATAAGTGGCAAACGTACAACTCTCACCCCTTTGGACATTTGGACATTTGACAGGCAGATTTTTGGCATAACATCTAGAACCATCAACTACACAAAACATATACCAAAATACACCAAGCATCAAGAACCCACTCTCGGACCGTGACAGTCGCCTAGGTTTATCGCCGCGCTGTCGGCCAACTCGCTCATCAATATGCATCAATCATCTTCATCAGCACGTGAACTCGCAGCATCACTCTCTTCGGCCTCACCCTCATCCGCGTCCATTTTCTCATCTTCTTCCCTTGTCGAAGCAGAGGTGGCAGCGGCAACAAATCCAGACAACATTCCACCAGCACTGCTGGTTCCACCGGTAGCTTGATTCCTCTTCCAGGCATGTGCCATTTGCAAAAATTTGAATGATGTTGGGTTTGCCTCGCGTTCGTCATCCGCGAAGACGAGATCCCAGTCCTCGACAGTTTGACCTGTCTCTTGGTCGACGTGGCGCCGTTTACTGACGATGGGCATCATAGATTGTACTTTGGCTACGTCGTCGGGTGTGCCGTGTGTTTCTTCAAACGTTTTCCAGTGTTCGAGAAGCACGACCCGCTATGAAAGTGTATTAATTTGTGTAATTTTCCGAGAAGATGGCTCGAACACACCTCATTCTTAAGACTTCGCTCTTTTAAGTCCTTGTATCCCCTCTCGAACACTTGTCTCGCACGAACAAGGTCTCCAGGGGTTGTCTTTACTTCTTGCTCCTCATCCTCGTCTTCTTCCTCTTCCTCCTCCCTCTCGGCTCTTGGGACGGGAATTGCCTCACCCTCAAAAAGAGCATACGAAATCCACACTTTGACATGTCCGCTTTGGGCCACAAGTTTCTCGTACAGGTCCCTGGTGTTATCACGCTCGCCTTCTTCGATTTCAAAGTCGATATACGCTTTCCACAAGATTTCGGGCATCGAAAGCGGGGATTGAGAAATACCAAGCTTGAAGATGGCGCGAGTACGAGCGAAATCTTGAAGTTGGGCCTCAAGCTCGGCGTACTTAATCCAAGCAGCTGAATTTGAGGGGTCAAACTGTCAAAAACACGCCATTAGATACCATCCATTGTTGTACGGGTAAAAATATACCTCTAGGTACTTTTGATATAGCTGCCGGACACGGTCGAATTCTCGAAGCTGTTGTTATGTGATATTTGCAAAAAATAGCGGAGAATCACTGGTCCACATACCTCCACCTCAAGGTCGATATATCCTTTGAACAAGGCCTCCTTCGGGCACATGCCAATAGCAGCGCCTAATATTTTCCGTGCAGCGGTTAGGTCAAGCCGCCTTACTTCAAATTTAGCAAACATTAACCACAGTTTGGTGAAGGTGAATTGTTTGTGAGGAACAATTTTGATGCTGGTTTGGTATATCTGTCGCGCACGGTCATAATCCTAAAAAAATTATCAGCAACCTTATCTTGAAGTCGCATTCAATCGGCATACCTTAGTCTCGATCTCTTCGAACAGTGCATAATCAAGCCATAAGAAGATATACCTCCTCCAATGGCGCTTTTCGCCTCCTGGGGGCACCTGCGCTACTGCTCGCTCGTAAACTTCTCGCACACGACCAGCAGCGACGTCCATTTCTTCCGCAGTGGCGCCTTCCTCCTTGAGATCTCTCCACGCCCCCTCTTCCAACCTCGCATAATCAAACCAGGCGTCATAATTACGGCCATCATGTGCCAGTTCTTCCTCATACTGTATTCGCCGCTTGCCAAGTACGGTGTTTTCGAGCGTTGTGCGGGTCCCATGTTGTTTTTCAAACTTGGTGTACGAAGCGTATAGACCAGCGGATTTTGATCTTGGTATACGTTCAAGAGCAAACTGGGTTCCGTCAGTACCTGTTAAAGCCATTGTCAAAGTTACTCACCTTGTAGATTACCCGAGCACGTTCATACTCCTTTTGACGCGTCTCCATCTTGGCAAACGCCCCAAACACTGCCTGGGCTTTTTCCACTTGTTCCTCCTCATCACCAAAGAACTCCAAAGCTGTCTGGAACACCTCACGCGCCTTGTCCATCCTCCCCCGCTCCTCCTCAAATTTGGCCCACTTCACCCATACTCTGGGGTCTGGCCTCACAGCAACCCATCTTTCATAAATTGAGCTTGCTCTGTCTTGTTCATTGTACCGCTGCTCCATTTTGATGTAAGCCTGCCATGCCTTGTCATCCGGCTCCCATTGCATCCATCGCTCAAACACTTGACGAGCTCCCGGGACGTTCTGCAGCAGCTCCTCTAGGTAAACATATTTGTACCAGAGTTGATCCACGCGTGGAAGAAGAGTAACAGCACGGTCGAAGAGGTTACGCGCATGCTGGACATTGCGAGATTTGAGCTCCATTTCGGAGTATGAGAGCCATAGCTGGATACTTCGTGGGTCGACGTCGAGGGCGCGTTCGAAAACAGACCGCGAACGATCAAAGGAATTCTGACTGGCCTGTCATTCCTGCGTCAGAACCGGAAACGACCTGACGAATGAATGGCCTTCGTACCTCCCAATTAGCGTACTGCAGCCACTCTTTTCTAGATAACAGGCTGAGTCTCTGTTCTGAGGGCCGAGCAGATATATTACGCACATGTTTCCCCTTGTTCTCCGAATGCGCTCCTCAAACTCCTTCCGCTTCCGACCTTGGTATTCACTGAGTTCTTCAAAATCCTCAACTCTTTGTTTGGGTGCCCGGAAGGTTGGTTCCTGTCGCTCTTGCGCCTTCACATATCATAATTCAGACAACAATGAGAGTTGATTCAATGAATGGACTTACCTCACGCAAGATTTGCTCAGCTGTGATCTAAAGACTAGACATTGATATGGAGTTATGACTGAACCAATGGACACGCACTTGGATCGCAGCCGGCGCGCGATTTTTGACCCTATTGATACAGATAAGATAAGGGCGTATAAAGTTAGGGATCAAGTGAAATACAGACCTAGGTGCTCGGCCGTCTTGCATGGTGGACTTTGTTATTGTGCTTCAGAAAGTGATTGCAGAGGCCTCACACACCATAACTTAGCCATCTGAATAAAACATAGACAAACATTACACATGACTGTGTGCCCGCCGGACCGTATACGGTCCGTGATGTGATCCGCTCCGGACGTTTCACTATTTTTGAAGTCGCCAACTTGCACTGACCCGTTCGAGCGTTTTGTCTATTGATTCAACACCCTATCTCAGAGGGTGGTAAATTATAGGAATGTTGAATAATACATTGTTCTGGCGGACCAGTTATGCGACCCACTACTACTTTTTGGAACAGAATAATGATACACGACTCGAGAGATAGGTGGCCCTCCCAGAGGGTTTCCAGCGGACTCCGTTACACATATTCCAGGCGCGGCAGTGCTTCAAGGGACAGCGACGTGTGAATTCCTTTTTCAAATTCTGCGATAGGTTAATTATCGAATAGTCTCTAAAGGAAAAAATACCCACTGTACTGAACGGGTACCCCGGGGGTCAGAATGACATTCGATCGCGCCAGTAACTCACAGCGATCCTCAAAACTATGAATCAATTCGCGATAAGTCCTATTTGCCACGCTATCTCCCCCATATGCAATCACTTCCAGGAGTTCTAGCTTTGGTACTTCGAGAAGGTCCAAGAGGACGCAGATGTCTGGTAAGAACCCGGCGACCTTGAGGGTTCTCAGAGTAGGAAGGAACATGCATTTGGGTACTTCGTTGCAACCAGGTTTCTTGCACCTCGCAGCACCTTCATCTATCCACCCCGGATTCAAATCCTCCCATCCTCGGTCTAACACGACCAACTCCTCGAGTGCCTGCTCCTGTCGCTTCCCAATCCTCTGCATCTTCATCCAATGGGATATCTCGACCAGCGAGGTATCGACGAAGACGGCCTTCTTTAAGTGGAGTGTCGGAGGTTGGTACATCAGCTTCTGAGGCCGATGATCTTCGCACCCGAGGTTCTCGTAGTTGAAGAGATAGAGCTCCCTGGCCCAGCAGGTCTTTCTGTGAACGAACATATAGTAAGTGGGTGAGGCAAGCCTAGGGCTCCCAAATGGCCGCTCCCGGATTTATAGAACCACCATCGCGACGGGTGGCTGGGCCGAGGGAGTGAATAAATTCGGTGATATAATGTTTGTGCATGCTATCCATAACGGAGAAAAAAACTTGCTCTCGTCTGCCCCATGGCCTGTTGTACCCGATTTCTAGCATTACCCCTCCAAAACTCAACTAAGGGAGCGCCGCACTATGAACTTGCGTCCAGAGGCCAACTCTATGAGCGATATAGGACTCTGAAGACCCTCGACCCGAAAGATTCTTGCTAGAAAGATGACCAAGTGGCAACCTCATGGGGTTGTCTCCGATTAAGCATTTGAAATTCCAAAATGGGAGCAGGCAAAAGACAAAAGGATTTTGATTCTGGATTTTTCCAAACTCCCAACGACACAAAAAAAGGGTTGCGCAACCGATAAACGCTCGTGTTGTGATTGGCGCCCTCGACGTGGTCCATGCTAAGTGGGCGAGGATGTCCACGGAAATCATCTAAAATTTCCATAGGGAGAAAATGAGCCCACAGTATTCCAGGGTCGAATTTAGAAGCTGATCAACCACAAAGAAAAAAGACATCACCTGAACTTTCACAGCCTCAGGGAGATAACAAAAGGTTCGGAGCCACTAGATTGACAAACTAGATACTATTAGCGGATATGCTCCGAAAAATTAGAACAAGTGGTTTGAGCAAAAAGAAAACAACGAAAAGCCACTCCATATTGCATAAAGATCAAAGATAAAAGGGTATTCCATATACGACTGGCGCGGCTCCAGTGAGGTATTTTAGTTTGCAGGCACTCCGGGCTTGCGCTACCGCGGAAACAAGAGATACACCTGGGGGGTTTGCACTACTCCAATTTCTCACGTTATCCGGGTTGAGTTTGACCTTATCGAAAACGGCCTGGCTAAACTTGTCGATGTCACGGTCAGTGACATCCCATAAATTTGCGACAAGGGTCGGACTGCAGGAAGTTAAGCTAGAGCCCAACCACAACGCTAGACGTGTCCTGAAAACTCACCAGCCTCCCAACATATAAGCATTGGCTGTTCCTGTCCGATCAAAATCGCCCATCTCCCGCAGTGCTCCAGAAGAACATCCCCAAAGCATCGTTGCAGCACATGTTTGAAGCCGCCGGACTTTATAGGACCGTAGATACTGCTCTCCACCACCATGGCCAAAATACCTAGAATGAACCGCGCCGTCATTACATTGAGTGAAGCTCCAATAAGACAGGAAACTTACACGACAAGGTCCGCTTGACGCAACGCGTTTTCAAATTGTTGTTCGCTAACCCGCTTTCCAACGACCCCATCCCATCCAGCCTTCCTCATACCATCCGCCCAATCCTTGAACCGCTCCTGCGTCCGTCTGAGGTCACCGCTTGGATTCAGAATGAAGTATCCTTTACGAGGGTCTACAGCCGCGCCGAGAGGACTTTGCTGCCTGAATGTTGATTGAAATCGTCTTCTCACCTCGACATATTCCAGGCGATCAATGAGGAAGTCGATACTGGGTATCCTGCTGACACTCCTCCCTCGCAAGACTGGTATGCTTTCCCAAGGCAAACCTTGGAGATTCTTATCCAATACAAGGAAAACATGTTCATCGTCCGGTTGGCCAACTGCCGCGTGTTGATTCGCGGTCCTTCTCGACCCTCGCGTCTTCGCTGAATGTTCTTCCAAGACCGTCCTCATGTCGACAATTATCTGTGTGATATCGACCTCTGAGATGGGGATAGCAACACCGTGGAACTGGTATAGATCAAGGATGAAGTAAACGAGATCTTCCAGTTCCTCGTCTCGGCATTTTGGCGATAACATAGAGAATCGTCTCAGAAGGGCATCATCGAGTCGAACTTGGTCAAAGTTCTGGGGTTGGTGTTTCGGGGACGTCTTTTTGGGTTTTCCCGATCGTTTCTTGTTTTGGATCCCGAAGCTTTGTTTGAAGACCTTCTCAAATTGAACTCTGAGCTCCGCAATAATATCAGGGCCGGTATTGCATTTAGGGCCCAGTATAGTCTAAATATATATCAGTGAATTTTCTCTTATGGGAGGAATGAGCATCATACCTTGAAAGCACCGAACCAGCAGAACTCAATATTCTCCAACAAGTTCTTCAACCTCAAATCTAACTCTGCACGTTGTTTCCACCACGCTGCTCGTGCCTCCTCGTCGTCTGATTTCACATGGACTGCTCCCTTGGTACCCTCATCACTGAGTCTCACAATCTCCCGCATCTCTCCCATTGCGTCGTCAAAAGTCAAGTACTCTTCATCATCTCCACTCCCATTATCTCTTCTGCTCTTGAGCGGGACGGAGAACACGAGACTGTCGGCATCAGAACCTCCCTCCTGCCGGGATACGAATAACGTGTTTTTGTCCTCTGTGACATTGATATGGATAACTGTCCAATTTGACGGCAGCTTCCCCATCTGCGATTCTGACAACATAGATGAGTTGAGGGAACATGATCGATATCGCATTCGCACTGAATCCCAGTACGCTTTCAGTGGTGATGCGTCATCGATGTCCGACATCTCATCCTCCTCGTCTTCAGAATCCATAGGAATGTTCACGCGCCTCCGGATGGCAAAATTGGTGTTGATACTCGGGGGAGGAAGTACGTTACCCTCAGCGGTGATGAGAGGCCACTGCATATCGTCTGTACCAGGAGATCTCGGGAACTTGTGATGAATGGCTTCAAGCATCTCTCGACGCAGAGTCAATGCGGCAGATGCATCTACATTATCTTATGAATAAATCATTAATCGTATTAGTTTGAGCATATAGCGCACCGAGCAAGCGTGAAACCATTATCTGAACTTGGTCGTCCTTACGTCCTATGGATGTCTGGAATGATTTTATCACTGCCAGGCCAACAACCGACTCCCTGATATCTAGGACGTTGCCTCGTTGTGCTACGAGAGCCAAGCTATCCCAGAATTGTTCCTCTGCTTGATCGAGTACATTAATGATGTCTTGTGCAGAGATGGACCCCGGTTTCTGAGCTGCGCGCATACCCATGGGAATGGCAATCGCTATATCAAAGTAAATATTAGAATAGATAGAATAAACAGGGTATCAACGTACGCGACTCTGCGAGAGAGTTCAAGAACATATCACTTTGGAATCTCAGATAGACATTATGGAGGTTGAGTTTTGCGAGCAGCGAGTTCTCTTGAGCTTTGGTAAGGGACGAACGAGGAAGTGAGATGAATTGATTAAGGAGAGTATTGAACTGTTCATCATTCTGGTTGCGCAGAAGCCAAACTGGAACGGAAGTCAGGGGTGTGTGCAACTCTATACAGTGCTGTCACATACTTTGCTGTCGCATGATACTTGTCAGTATATCCGGCACGACCATGTCTTTCATCGCTTTTCCGCTTCTAGGTGACAACCCAAGCGATTTTCTAGGTCTAAAAACCCTACATCAACCCGACTGTGGTAACCCATGAAATTAGGAAATAGACATACCCCAAGGCGGCACCCTCATATTTCTCAAACGCTGCATCTATCTCCTTGAGTAAATCCATGGACCTTGCATACAATGTTTGAGCATCCTCCTCCCCCATCCTCTCTCTACATACTGCCGTCAACCTAACAACCTCCGCCGAATCAATAGTAGGCACCCCACTCAACACCTCCCCAGCCTTTACAAGTGTCTCATGCCCTTCGATCAAATTTCCCAATCTCACATACACCTCTGCTTGCTTCGCTAACGCCCAACTCAGCATCGCGGGCGCATTGAGCGCCTGTGCAAGGGACAATGCTTGAGTGATGAAGAATTCGGATTCTTTCGCGGACCCACGTATAAGATAGGCTTGTGCGAGATCGAAAAGAACCGTGAAGAGACCTTCAGAGATGCGAAGACCTAAACTGTCTAGATGTCGTTGGGGGGGAACAATGGTTTGTGGTGCTGGGTCGGGGAGAGGTGCGGCTTCGCTTGGTAGAGCTTGTTTGAGGCTTGACATGTCGAATGGGTTATCGTCTTGTGCAGGTTTAGGCGGTGGAGGATTGAGACGCATGAGACTGTCCATTGCACGATTCCAGAGACGAAGGGACTGAAGCAGGAACTCGACTGAAAGCGTCAGGTCCTCCTGACAAGAGCGTTAGTGAACCCGAAATTGATCATACGTGCCAACAGACCTTGCAATGTTGTATCGTCGCAACCGTCCGAGCAGCTAAAGCAGCCTTCTCGAGTCGCCGAACCCGGGTGTGAATACGCTGAACACTACTCCCATTCTTTTCGTCATACTCGATACGGTTAGCAACAGCTAAGGCTTCGCAGTATACTGCAGAGCTAAAAAAAAAACTCAGAACCGATACGAATGGGCGGACCAGCCCAGCCTCACCTTCGGGGAACATTCTCAATTATCGCTAGGGACTCGGCAAACCGCAACAAGAAAAGTGCGCCTATTTCATCCGAAACATGACCAGCGTTCACAGATTCAAGCGCCTGGTTAAAGATCGATGTCGCCCGGCGAGTTTTGCCGATCCTCATATACTCATGTGCAAGATCGAGCGATGCCGATATATAGCCTATCCCGAACTAAATAAGACAATAAAAGGACCTCAGACACACTCAATAACACACCTTCACTTGCAGGCCCACCATGTGCTTCGGCGAGTTTCCGTGACACATCGAGCAGTTGTACCTTCGGCAGGCTTAGTGAAAGTAAGCCAAGCACCCGCGCAACGGTCTCTAGATGAAAATTCAGCATCTTTCTGTCCGTACCACTACCTCACAACTCACGAAGAACACCGGAGAATTTATCGAAATCATCAAACACCAAGACCCGTTTTGCCGGTTCCGTCTTCGCTCTTGGAGGGGTAGCCACATTCAGTGACATAGGTTGCAAAACTATATCAAATAACCCATCAGCATTCTAGTCATGATTAGAATTTGAGCGCGCTGAATAACCTCCACGCTTGGACCCCGGTGTAACCGATTCCTTTTTCCTGGTCGTTTTCCTCGTGACAGTAGCTGCTGCTGCACCCGATGCTACTCTTGTTCTCGTTGTCCTGACTGTAGCAGCAGCAACGGTCGCAGCAGCTGCCACTGTCCGTCTCCGCGTTGTTGTCTTCGTAGGTAGCTGCTTCGGTGTAAGCGACTTCCTTCCCGCAGCTACCTTCGGACTATCAATTGACGACTTGAGAAACATTGAGCGCAGGATGCGACATGCTTGCTCAACATGTTCGGCGACCAGTGAGACTTGGTTGGGAATGGCGGCTCGATGGGCATGCAACGCTAACCACAAATGTCCGAGCGCTCGGTACTGAATTCGATATGGTTCAAGTGCAGAATCCGCGCTCAAGTCCTATCATTTATTCAGCAAATGCACCATTATGAATCCGGGTGAGAATGAGAAGTTACCTTTGAGGAAAGGAGGTCCTCTACTTCCTGGGCCATAGTCTGTATATGTTGGAATGGAGGAACATCCTCCGCCCGATACAGAACCTCCAGAAGCCGCAGTATCACTCGAGCACGGCGAAGAGGCATTCCGGCCCCTTCATCATATACCTTGAGTGCACCCTCCAATAACGATCGAATAGCTCGTTGTATCGACTCCTTGAAGCCCCGCTGCTCTAGGCTCTCAGCCTGTTGCTCAACTAAAATGCCAATAACCCGAGGATCCTTCAGAGTATCTGAGGCCGTGCATTTTGAGAGTGAATGTTGCAATGACACCTGTTCAGCGGGTATGAAGAGTTCGCTCAAGCCAATGTATGTGACGCGATCAATGATTGTTGCAAGTTGCTTGAATTGACTACTGGTCGAGGGAGAAGCAAAGATCGAAGATGATGGTGTCTCGTCTGACGCGTGAATGAAGTCGTAGAGCGAGTAAGGAAAAGCAACCAAAGATTGAAGGAAGGCGATGTAAGAGTTCTAAAGCAAATGTTAAGGAAATGCTATCCCCCACCTCGAAATGACATACCTTCCGATCACCTATTTTCATGTGGCAGATAGCTAACAGCTCCCAGCGTCGAAATAAAGTTTCCTCAAGCTGCTTCCAACCCTCCTGCTCCCTCGCCTTCTCTTCATCGTTCTTCTCTCTGGGACGACGAGCAATGGACTTTCCGCCAAGATTACATGCGTCCTTCAGGAATGGGATAGCTGGACCATGCCTCCCAGTTTGATATAGACTTCCCGCGAAATTATAGTGTGCTCCAGATAAACATCGGAGATAATTGGCCAACGGGATGCCTGATGAATTGACGCTCGTAAGGATAGCGTTAGCCCTGGTCAGAATGTCGTGAGCAGAAGTGTATGTTTGAGGATCTTGTATTCTGAGCGTGAGTTTGGCGAGGGCGAATAATGAATCCAAGGACCTCGTCGTAAGATCGGAGAGTATAGTTTGTACTTGCGACGAAAGCTTCAGCGCCAGTGTCTATAGCTTTGTCAGAGATATCGTATATTCAATGATCATTATAACAGCACCTCTGTAATAGTCTGTTCCAGCGTGTTGGTTATAATCGAAAGGAGTTCCACTACACTTGAAACGGTCTGGCCACCGTTCGACGAGAAACGTTCAAGCCATGCAGATACAGAACGCCTGAGTCTCTCCAAAGCACGATCAACCTTGCTCGCAATACGTTTCGTTTCTGGTCCCGTTGCATCAGAAGCGATGAGGCCCAATAATGGAACCAATGATGTTGCCTCTTGCAATGCCTTGGAACATGATCGTATTTGGTCCTCAAAGTCATCCTCTACGACCAATGAGTTATCCATGCACCGTAAATCTTGCGGCACTTACGCTTTTCCTTCCCCTTTCCTTCTGTTAAAGCTTCGTTGAAATTGGTAGTCACGTCGGATACAAGTGTATACAATTTAGCACTAGCGATGGCCAATTCGTTGTTTGCATGGTGTGATGAGGATGAAGATGTTGGTACGGCGCTTTCTTGGGAATTCTTGGTTGTTGCAGCTTTGGATGATGTTCTTTTGTGCATAGATGGGACAGATGTTCAGTGCTTCAAGCTCGGTGTGCGCGAGGCACCGAAATGGAAGACGCGTGCAATTCGGGTGTTAGAGTCACGTGATCTGCGCGTTATTTGCCAATGCCACTAGGAGCAAATAACATTGCACCCTGATCTTGCCTCTTGTTAAGTTCACGCTATCAAAACCCTCAAAACCCTTACTTATCACCAGTGCGAGGAAAAACCTGGCAAGGGCAAGGACAAGAAAGAAATTCTGTTATTTTTATACGAACAGTTCATTAAATGAACCGCTTTTCACACCTACCACACATCAGCATAGAGATCAACAGGATACTAACGTTCATTTTCGCACTCATCATCTTGTTTCGTATGTTGGCATCAGAAACCGTAAGGTCAGACACTCCTATTTACCCAGTATAACCTTTCTGTGCAAGCACTGAACACGTCGACGTGGGTGCCAGGCGCAATATGCCTTGATCAACCACCAAGTATAGTGGCTTCCAGTGATTTCATATGGTTAAACCTCGTGTATGAAGTCTTCTCGCTTTCTTTATTATGACCCCTGAAAGAAGGAATTTCCGACCGCTCTCCCTTTACTTGAATATGACCTCGAGACCACTAGTCGACAATACGTTGGCATCATTGAATGTCGCTGACGTCTCTGCTGTGAAAGCAATTAGATAGGACGATATTATTATTGCGTACATTCCAAGTTCGTTCCAACTCAGTGATATGTAGTCACTTTTCCCTTGACAGTATCATCGGCCCCTCTAGCAGTGGCAAAAGCTACGTAGGTTTTTTTTTTCTCATTTGACCGATGTTGACAATAAAACTCTGGGCAGCTTGTTGACTTGCTCTCAAACCAACAGAAGAAACTATTACAGAGTGGTCTATCAGCCGGAAAACGGACCAACATCCAGCCAGTTCGCATCCAGCATCCATGCTATGGCGATCGTATTGTCCTTCTCGACACACCCGGTTTCGACGCCTCCACAAGCGGTTTGAACGCATTCAAAGTGTCGCAGATAATCCAAGATTGGTTACGCAAAAAGTTTGCCATTCTATAACGTCCCTTCACACTGACGCTGACGCCGTCATACTCGTCACACAGCTATGAAGCCCATGTGAAACTCACGGGTCTCCTCTACCTTCAACGAATCATCAACATGCATGAACCATATTACCACGAAACACTTTTTAAAGGACTTTGCGGTGATATATCCCGCATCATCCTCATGACGACCATGTGGCATGAAATTAGGCGAGAGGAGGGAGAACAGCGAGGGCAGGACCTCATACGCAGCTGGCAGAGCCTAACCAGCTCTCAGACTACCATCCACCGCTTCGGAGATGAATCGACGGACACAGAAGATGCCGACCTGCGACAAAAGGCCTGGGATATCGCCGTCCCACTAATTATCAGGCACGACGATCACGAATCCGTATTATTTCGGGAAGATCTTGCAGCTTTACAGGAAGAACTCTGTAAAGGTCAGGAAGGCAAGGAATTGTGGATAATCCTACAGGACAACCTCGCAGAGTGGATGAAAATCCAAAAGAAGTGGTCACAAGCACTCAAATACGAACGTGGACAAGGAATGCTGCGGGAACTCGGGGAGGAGCTGCGGGACCATGTGCACGAGGTTGTGAGAATGAGGAGGAACGGATTCATTGACCTTCTGAGGCGGATCTTGTCGTGGCCACCTCAAAGCTTTGGGAGGAAGAGGGCGAAAAAGTGAGTGTCTTGGGGGAGACATGAGGCCGTTTTGCGGCTCTATAAATTACGAGAGAAATGTGCGAGGCGTTGATCGCCAACCCTTGACCATATCAGGTACCTAAGTGAGTGTTACAAAAGTCCGATTGAAAATATGTATGTAGCAGGAGTCCAGCCTGCTTTGCTGCGCTTACTTGCAGTCCCACTTGAACTATCTAGAAGATTGTAAAAGAAAATAAATGAAGAATGCAAAAATCACCACAGAGGTAAGGAAAGGGTATAAAAGGGACCCCAACAACGGGATCACAGCAGAAATCAAGGAAAAAACACAAGAGCCAATCAAAGGGACCAAAATAAATATGAGGTAATGAAGCAAGGTAAAGATAAGATGATATACGGCCCACACGATGAAGATATGATGAAAATGCAGCCTAAACGGATAGGCTACCACCACAGGCTCGGAATCGGGATTGGCAGGTGACGCCACGTTATTGTCGTTGTTGGAAATGACCTCGGGCCATCCTCCAGCTATGATAGTCGAATCGTGTGTTTCGGAGAAAAAATATTGACAATATGTAGGACTATAATTGACCATAGTGACATTGTGAAAAACATTGTGATGGGCGTCGGTGAAAAAGCCTATTCGAGGTTTTCGTTGATGAGCATACCCCAATTGTAATGGAAATACCCAATGTCGGGATATTACCTGCTACAGAATGACCCTCGCCCTGGTCGTAGGCCGCAAGCACAGGACCTGAACTCCGAGGAGTGGATGGTGGTAATGGCGTGATATTGATCCCAAGAGCTGAGATACATATATCAGTTGTCCGGACTGAATACCCTTCCGATTCCACTTACGACTCATTGGACTCTCCCCCTCCCGTGGATACCCCGAAGAACCATCACCCGAATCTTGCCCCACCCCTAACTCCTCTTCTCCCTCTACAGCTAACTCTTGAAGGATATAAAACGGAACGATATCTTTGACAGTGGAAAACACGAGGGGGTCACTAAGGGCGTTCATTTCGGCGGAATCGATCGTGATGAATGATGCAATACTTGAGGCATCGTCAGGAAACGTGGTCGGATCCATCTTTCGTTTGAGATTTTGGTGCATTCTCTCGAAATTAGCCTGCTCAATCTCGTAGTTTGCCTTCAACTTGACCGGAAGTGGCAACATCTCCAGATATTCTACGACATTTGGGAGGTGAGTTTTCCTTCTCGATAGCGGAGTGTCGTCGACGTCCAGCGGGGTTCTCCCCAGCATCGGTGTAGTTTTATCTTGTTAGACTGCGTGGGGTGAGGTCCAGGTGAGGCCATGAGTTGAGCTCGTTCCTTATATTGGGACTAGTGCATCACCGAGGCTCCGAGTCTTCATATTAAAAAATTGTCGTTCGATTGATGCGGACTGGACAGCCCCCAATAGCATTTCAAGGGATCTGGTAGCTGAGGCTGCCTGTGTAGAATACCAGTTATTCCATAGAGAAACCGCTGTGGAAGCCGAGCATTTCGCCCAGCCAGGCTAGCAGAGAAAGCTGTGGTTAGTGGAGAGGTAACACTATCATTGTGATGACAGTCCATCACTGTTGTGGCTTAGTGATAGTCAATCATTAACAGCTTTCGTTAGACCGCCACGCTCTGATGGATCCACCCCCAAACCTGCAACCCTCCCCGATGTCTAGCAGTCATGATGGCAATACTACTATCACAGAGATAGTCGTCCAACTGGAATCTCGCCTGAGAAGCCTCGACGAGGAGGTCAAGAAGGCCCAGAGCAAGTTTAGAACACTTGAACAACACAAGAAGTCATTGCAGAAGGCCATCGATACCCGGGAATCGCTTCATGTTCCTGTCAACCAACTTCCCTCTCCACTCCTCCGAAAGATATTTTGTCATTGTCTCCCTATCAAACGCAGTCCTACCATGAGCAATCAAGAAGCGCCTGTATCGCTTGGTCAGGTGTGTAGCCAATGGCGGCAGGTTGCGCACAACACACCGGAGCTCTGGGCCGCAATCCATATTACTCTGTCCACTCTTCACCGCCCGGGATCTACGTCTTACGCAAACAACAAGCGTGGAGCCCTCCGGTTGCACGCCATCTCTTCCTGGCTCGTGCGCTCTGGAGGACAACCTCTGTCTATTTCCCTAGCTGCGATTGACAGAAACTAGTTCTACCCTATCTCAACCTTCTTTCTTCCTTCTCGCGTCGTTGGAAGCTTGTTCACTTCTGCGTGCCCGACTTTGACTGGATCCGCTTCTTTTTCTCCCGCTACAGCGCTACGGATCTTCCCTTGCTAGAGACTCTATTTATTGACGGGGCAACATGCAACCCGAACAAACACGTGGGAGAGAAAGCCATGCAGGCCCTATCGAGAAATGACGGAATCTTGCGCTCGCCCAACTTGCAGCGTATCTCATTGCCGCTGCTCCTTGAGCTAATCATCAAAGTACCAGTGCAGTGGTCTCAGACCACAGCGCTCAATCTAGATCGTGCCTCCAACTGCCCCCTGTCTCAGATCATGAACACACTGGCCTTATGTCCGAACCTGCAATCGCTGGGGGTTTCTTTAGGCGTTTCGTTAACATCAGCGGATGCATCACTCGAGCAAACAGTGACACTTCCACACCTTTCTTACCTGAGAGTCGTCGATTACTGCACCTCATTCGACTCTTCACGATTCTTTTATCACCTTTGTGCCCCAAATGTCCGATCCCTTGCGTACGAACGCCAAGGACACGTACCCTGGTTGTCCCATGTCATTCCACCAGAAAACCATTCACCGAAATTCTTCGGAGCCCTCGAAGTGTTCTTCACCAAAGCCCGCCGGCCTGTCGAGGAGCTCTCGTTGATATACGATTGGCTTATGGAAGGGGACTTGTTCAGGTTCCTATCTCTTTTACCAGATCTGAAGAGACTGTCGCTTGAAGGCAACGGCCAGACACAAACCCCTCCTCCTAGTCCTTCCCCCCCCACTGATGCCTTCTCGGAAATGTTACTATTCGATAACGTGCTTCTCAATGCTCTACTTACAATCCCTGATAGAGAGGACATCACAGTCGTGACGAAAGATGTTGGCGATCACACGAGCCCACTCAGCGGTGGGGATACAGTTCCACCTGCTGGGGCCACCTCAGCGTGGTCGCACTCCTGGGGTATCACTAGATCGTTTGACGGGGACGGAGACAATGAAGCCTGGCAAGAGTCCTACAACTTCTTCTGTCCCAAGTTGGAGATTTTCCATTGTAGGGGAGCCACGTTCTCTGGCGGAGCCCTTTTCAATTTCCTACAATCGCGAGCGACTCCATCCAAGCGATTTGGTATATCGCGCATCCGGTGTGTTGATATCTCATTTTCATATTCTGTGGAACGACCATCGGAAGCTCTGCTGGAAGATATCAAGAAGTTAACGGAGGAAGCGGGGATTGCCCTGTTTCTTCATTTTGCGCCCTTGAATCGGGAGAGTCCACAATCACCTTTCCCTCACACTCCTCGTTCTGGACTCTATGCGGTCGGGTTTGGGGAAGCAGTATTTAGTGCTGTATTCTAATGCTTTCTTCTGATATATTTATGGATGTTGTCGAGCATTTAATTAATACTTGATAGGCGTAGCTAACAGCTTCGGGTGAACGTGCCCATCGGTGAATTTCATGTACGAGTGAGAGTCCGATTTTTTCAATTCATATAAAGCTATTTATTTTTCCTTCTCCAAACCCTCGCTGTTCACAACGCTGTACACCGAAAGATCGAACAACGGACCAGTGCAAGTCCCGTTGTTATATCAGGTCACAGACCCTATCACATCGCACCCGCAGTCATCTCATCAGTACCGAGGAAAGACTCAATATATTAATACAACAATTAAAGCAAGAAAATAACCAATAATCTAAAAGTTATAGATAGGATTAATCGTCTTCATCTGCCTCCGCAGCAGCCTGTCGGGCCGAAGGTTTCCGTCTCGTAGAAGCTGATATTTACAATTAGTCCCTCTGGTTCAAATCTGTTAGGCAAACGTGTACTGACTTTTTCTTGTTCCCTTCTTTCTCTTCCGTTTCTCGACCAAGTTCTCGAGTGCCTGGTCTTCTTCGCCTTGGTTTTTATATTCTTCCAAGATCTATAGAATATTCGTCAGCGCTTGATGACTGTTTAACAATTATCGACGCACTTTTTCGAATTCGTCTAATTCTGTATCAGGTTTATCCTTCGACTTATTACTCCTCGCCTATAAACCTAGTATTAGCATGATAGATCCACAAGTTGACACCTACGACGTACCTTTGTAAGAATTTCTGTAAACCGTTCATAGACAATTCGTTCATGCAACTTGTCCCGGTAGAACTGAAGCCCTTCGATCAACTTCTTCACAGACCTTTCGCTCTTGAACGGTAGTAATGATATACAGAACGCGATATCGCGCCATTGTCGTGGATCTTCTGAGAGCCTGAACCGTTGACACAGTTTCTCAACAATGTTCTCAGCTTGTTTTTCCTGTTCAGGTCAATTAGCGCACAACTTGTCTGGACGAAATAGAAACTCACCTTATCAATGAAGGTAAAGATGAAGCGGAGTGTATTCTGGAACATTTCTTCGCTGACAGCATGTTCCCCAGTGGATAGGTGACTAATAACTGCAAGCGAAACCATCAGCCAGGCGGCACAAAACCCAAAAGATTTCACTCACCATCCGGCAGGTTGTTATAAATTGCGTTCTCCTTGCCAGACAACTCCTTGAAGAACAGCTTAGCCAAGTCCTGGATCCTTGAATCCGGATCCTCCAAACACTTGGCCATTTCTCCGAGCTGCCCTTTGACCTTGACCATACCGTTCAGAATCAAGTGTGTCAACACCATCAGCGTATTCTTCTTCACTCCCACCACGCCATCCGACAATCCTTTATACAGCTCATTCGAATTCTCATCAATAATCGACGAGAATGACACCGCGATATCTCCAAGAGCGATGACAATATTACTCCTGATTGTCGAGTCCTTCGACGTTTCGAGAATCTTGAAAAGGAGACGATGATGCTCCTCGCAAAATCTAGCGCTCACGCAAAGGAACTTGCTGAATGCAATTGTTGCTGTCGTTCGGAGGAGTGGGCTCTAATTCGACATCAGAATAGGGACGAGCAATTAGAATGGCGAAACAAACCTTGTATATGTGGGGGCTTCCGCATATATGTACCAACATCGGTCCGAAGGGACCCAATAGAGAATCTTCCCCATACAATAGCTCCGTTTCCCTCACGGCCTGGATCCTATCGCCAATTTCATCCTCTGCATTCCCGGCGACCTGATCTAGTTCTTCACCATCTTTGTCCTTCGAAGACTTGTTGCCTCCACTCGCCTGCTTCTCTGCTGTAGTACCCGCAAGGCATGGTCAGCCGTCCGATATAACCGGCGTAATATATGGACGTACCAGCAATCTTTTCATCCTTCTGCCGCTTCCACTCCCTCTCCACAAGCTCCAAAAACACAGTTTGCTTGATCGCGACATGTCCAACTACGAAGAGCATTTGGCTCATCTCAAACGCATCACCTGCGTCCTTCTTCCCAGTTCCTCCAGCTTGGCTCGGGGTAGGTTGTTGGGTGAACGTCGTATCTGCCTGGTATATCAACGCATCATCTTCCTCATCTTGCTCACTCTCCGCCCTTTTCTTCTCGCCCTCCACGTTTTTCTTCTCGCCCTCGCCCTCCGCCTCTGCCTCCTCTTTATCCTCATCCATCTTATCATCCTCCGCTTCTTTAGGCTCATCCTCCTTCACACCAAACACTCGGTCCGTCAGCTTCTTAATAAACGCCGCACACCATGTATCCGGGTGTTGGCCCAACGCATAGACGGTGTTAATAGCCTGCTCTGCCAACCCGAACCAATCCCTCTGCCTACAAGGTTTTTCTACTGCTTTGCTCAGGACCGAGAAAATCGGAGATTCCATGGGGTATCGGACAGTATTGTCTTGCAGCGAACCTTTGACTTTCTTTGCACTTCCATTGAGCCGTTGTAGTGCGAGACAGGTGTATCGTGCGAGCGCCAGGTCCTCCTGTGTTGGTAGAAAAAGTATGTAAGGAATGGAGTGTGGAGTTGAGTGACAACTTGTTTCGTACCCTTCCGAGTTTGCCTAGGCCGACTTTCAACATGGTTTCTACGTGGTCTTCGAGAACACTTTTCCTTGCTACGGCTAGCATCCCGATTATCATGATCGTTCCACGGCGTTGTTCGGGAGGTATCTTCTTCGTTGAACCTAGAATCACGAGACATCAATATGAGCCAACGGCTGAGTGAAAAGAAAGTGAACCCACTGTAAATCTGCCATAACTTCGTGATAACGTCGGGATGTACCCTGTCCTCCTCCATCATAATCCTCATCATCTCCTCTAGACTTGTGAGCTCTGCCAGAGTGCAATCGAAAGTCCGCCTGAATGAATTCGTCACCCTCATGGTTCACAATATGAAGCATATACGCACTCAATCATATTCTTCGCGATACGATTGATCTGGCCTTTCGCATCGTTACCAATGTCGGGATCAGCCTCAAAGTAGATTGCGCAGTAGACTTCAAGGAGTCGCTGGCGGATACCCTTCAACTCCTTCCCATCTTCGGACGTCGACGAGTTATTGTCCTTCACCCAAATAAGATGCAACATTTTTTGAAGCCCTTCCTATGGATACCGACCAGTTCGTGAGCTCTCAGACCAAAGAGACATAAGAGGTATGACACCTACTTTGGCACCCTCCAAATGGTATTCATAAGCACACCTGAAGAAATCCATTGTCTCCAACACCTCAGCTTTATTGGTCGATCCAAGTAATTGTGTCAGAATTTCCATGGACTCCTCGATTTGCCGTATAAAGTTCAACGCCTCGGCGTAGTACTTTCTTTTTAGCTTGAGACGGAGGAGCTCATCAGCTTCCAGAGCTGCGAGCGCAGCGTGCCCCTGAGTGAACGCGTCCATATTCAGCTGGGATATCCGTGGTTTGAGCTTTTGGGATTTAGCTCTCTTTTTCTTTGGAGTCTGTTCGCCGTCGACAGACATGGAATCGTCTTCTTCGCCTTTGCCTTCATCTTCCTCACCCTCTTCTTCGGTGGAGGCGCCTTCGCCATCCTCATCGACATCCATTGCGTTTTCATCATCGTTACGATGTTTCTTAGATCTGTGAATAATACCATGAGTGTATAGGCATGGAATATGAGATCGTCCGACTCACTTCTTAACCTTTTTCTTCTTAGGGGAGT
Source organism: Macrolepiota dolichaula (assembly GCA_003315915.1). Classification (NCBI taxonomy): domain Eukaryota; kingdom Fungi; phylum Basidiomycota; class Agaricomycetes; order Agaricales; family Agaricaceae; genus Macrolepiota; species Macrolepiota dolichaula. The sequence goes on from QFDT01001221.1 coordinate 24,884, forward strand.
CTCCTTCCTCTCCGCCCTCACCATCTTCCCCATCTTCTTCACCCTCCTTCTCCCCACCTTCCTCGCTCCCTTCCTCACCCTGTACCTCAACAGCCTTCCCAACTTTCTCCTCAAGCTTCTCTAATTCCTTCTTCACGGCGTCGTACTCCTTCTCCCAAGTCTCGCGTTCCAATGAGCCACCATGCATCAACCCATAGGGATGCGTTGTAATGAGTTTTTGCAATAAACTCACAGCCGCTTTCCTGACAGTCGCCGCCTTGTCCTCCAATGCAGCACCAGCGGCTCTCGTGCTTGCTAATCTCTGTTTTGGGAATTTGGGCGCCTTGATATCGAATATCCTTGAGAGGACCGAAAGGACTTTGGTACGGACGTAAGACGAGACATCGAGAATGCGTTCGTGGAGGAGATCGAAAAGGCCAGCGATCTTCTTCTGTGTCTGTTTCGCGTCGGTGTCGTCATCCACATTCGTGGCGAGTTCGTAGATGATATAGCCAATGACTTCAACAATAGCTATGCGCATGGGGTAGGCCTGTGAAGAGTATCCGTGTTAGATCGGCTGGAAGGCGAGAATGAAAGGAAAGATACCTCAGAATCAAGCTGGCCCAACAACAAGCTTAACTGCTTCAAGAGAGACCGCGGCTCGTATTCCGCAAACTTGACTAGAAACCTCGCAAAGTTCCTAGGGCCCTTATTATCTTGCGCACTGAAGATCTTGCCTGCTATTTCCCTAAGAATTTCATCGCCCAGCTGGGTATGATCGTATTGAGAGGCGAGGACGTGCAGACATTCCGCCAATACTTCGGGGAGATGCTCGTAGAATTGCAAGTTTTGAATGATGTTAGTATGCGCGGCGAGAATTTGATTATGATGTTTAACGGCAACGCAAATAACTTTCTCGGCGTTGAGCCTGATTCCCTCGACCTTCATGTACTGTTCATTTTCAAGGACGTAGTAGGCTGGTTTGACCAGACAACTGACCAACAAATGCGTCACTTCGAACTCAAGGTATTATAATGAAGGGCTCACCTAACGAATGCTTCTCTCTCCGTGGATGCGGTCCAGATTCTCTGCCAGTGGTTCCCTAGCCTCACCAAAACCTTACTGATCAACGACAGCGTAGGTGCGATCTGTGCTTCCCATGACCAGTTCTCATCCATCCTGGCTGCAGCAGCTCGTGCACTTCTTCCACTACCAGCCTTTCCTCCTCGCCCTCTCCTCGCCTTTGGTGGAGGTGCTGTTGGTCCATCATCGTCCTTGCTTTTGACTTTCTCCGCAGCGGTAACAAACCATTGGAGGAGGAATGCGAAGAGTTCTAACGGAGTTTTGTGTGCGGAATAAGCGGTCTGATCGCCCGAGTCAATGTCGCGCATGGTGGCATCCATCTCGCCTTGCAAACCAGATGTAAGTGAGTCGAGGACCTTGTTCATCATTGTGCCGCGCACAGAACTCGAGTATTTGAGGACACTTCGAAAGACATCGAAGACTTCTGGGTCCCGGACGGCATCAGTGGAGTTGGCGACAGCCTCCACGGCAGCTGTGCACAAGAAATTAACCAATCGCTCAGACATAAGAGAATAAATCCTACTTACCCTCAAGGAGTCTTGTAGGGTCTTCCGAAGAGAAATCGTGTTCATTCGGTATATCGTAGTTTTGCGGGTCCTGGGCAAGAGCATTGAGCTCATCTTGCAGCTCAAAGCTATCCATCGTCGACGCTTGTGTTGACCTCGTTAATCATGCAAACCTGGACGCGTCAAATCACGTGTTACATGTAACATACACAAACCATCACAACATCGTCACGACCCTGATCGTATCTTGCTGCTTAAGAAGTTGACTCTTTCGGCCATCCTCACTGCACCTCCTCTCGTGTACTATAAGAATGTAATAGTACAACAATCCACGTATTGTGGTACATTTTCGCGTGTTGGCAGTCTACAAATTTGTGGCACTTCCTGCTCCGGCTCAACATCCCATGAAAGATTTCTGAATACTCACTACCCCTATGAGGTGCCATTATAGACAAAGGGTTTTTTGTCTTACATTTTTTTTTTCATCACATATGAGGCACTATGAGGCACTGTTATGGACAAAAGGTTTTTTGTCCCACATTTTTTTTTTGTCACACACAATATTTTTTTGTTACATGTAGTATTTTTTTATCATGCACAATTTTGTTTGTCACATGCAGTATATGAAATTTGATTTTTGAATACATACTTCCCACACAATATATGCAACAGACAAGGGCTTTCCAACAGTACTAAGCATGAGATGAGCAGTCCAGTATTCAGCAAGGTATAATGTAAACAATGTATTCTGCCAAATCTGTGACAGAGTCTTAAGAACAAGAGATGAGCTTAGCCTTGCAATCAAGTTGGGGCCACCTATATGAAGGCTACCAGATTATAATAGTGTTAAGGATGCAGTCCAAAGAGCTATGTAAGAAGGATTAGTACCTAACAGATGTTGAAATAATTTTTATACTTACTCAATGTCTTGTTTTTTTCTTTGTGAAGCTTTGGATGCCTCTTCCTTCACTTTACCCTTGCCCTTAATGTCAACTCTGCATAGACAATTTAATCTCATGATGCAAAAGGGATATTAGACTAACCAGTTTTTTTGTCATTTAATGATTCAATGTGTCACAGATTTGGCAGAATACATTGTTTACGTTATATCTTGCCGAATACTGGGCCATTTGTTGTGGAAATATGTCCTAGCAGCAACAGGGTCCTAATGAATAGGACTATGGAGAAGCACCATAATGGTGCTATGCACAGTGGTGAGGTGATCTAACACTCACTGGTTTGTATAGAGAAGATAGTGTTATGGACCCAGGGACTCACGTCCTAGTTCCTGAGGGCCAGAACCTTCTCAGAGTTATTGCTGGACACACCTCCGATTACAGACTCACACCTCTCCCTCCTGTCTACAATTGCGAGGAGCTTAACGCAGTTCTGCAACGAGCTATGCATGCAGCTCCCTACCGCCACATTGTCGGAGACGGTGAAGTCCTTAGCACCTATCCAATGTGCTGGATGGCAGCCATTGAGAATGGATGGCGCCCCTATCCGGTCACGGATAATTGTACCACATGGCGACATCCTTACATGTTCTACGACGAGCAGGAACTTCCAGAAGTTCTTGCTGCGCTCATCGAGTCAGGAGAATACGGCCACCACTACCCATCGCAGCCTTGGCTGTTCGATGATGTGTCCACTGCTTCTTCTGACTCCTCAGAAGATGTGCCACTCCGTGCTATTGCCTCCTATTATCAGGAGATGTCCTCGGAGATCGTTCCCTACGATCTCTCGTCCTCACCCTCGTCCTCCTCGGCCTCCTCATCCTCGTCCGCAGCGCCTACGCCTCAGGAGTCCTCCACGGGCTTCCCCACCTCGTCCGAACGTTCTACTATCTCAGATAATGATGACTCGGAGTAGATAGAACGTTATAGTAGATCATGGACTACGATCTAGATACAGACTGACTCATTGGACGCTCTGTAGTGTACTAGTAGTTTCTCTCTTTCGATCGATGACTCGGACAGACATTTATGACTCGTAAACATAGTAGTACACAAACGACCTAGGACTTGCATAAATAGGCGTAGATTACAGGATCAAAAACTCCAAGTTTTTGATTCT
>QFDT01001222.1:0-42346 GCA_003315915.1 Macrolepiota dolichaula
AATGGTCATGTCTAGATTTCATCGCTATTGCAAGCGTTCCATTTCCAGCTCGCGGTCACTCCTGAATAAGTCCGTTGACGAGTGTCTGAAGCCTCCCTCTTCGCTTCCCCGATTGTCATTCGCTCGCTCTTTGACTTGATGTGTTGTTCTAGTCTTGTGCTCCTCTTGTTGATTCAAAGGATGTTGGTGGTGGTCTATATCCTCGTCTTCTCCTTCCCCATCATCACTTCCTTCCCCGACTGCCCATAATACCTGGTCCTCGCCCTCCTGCTCATCGTCTTCGTCTCCCATGATTTTTGTTTTACTTGTGTTGATTTTATTTCGACGTTTAGGCAAAATCGATGACTTGATTTTGGTAGCAGCGGGCTCAGGTTTCTTATGTGTGAGTAAGACCACTCCAGAGATGAGGACAAGGATAGAGACGAAGATGAGGAAGAGAGTCCAGGACTGGTATGCATCGACTTCATTGTTGAATATCTATAATAGGCAAGTTATTAACAAATCTGTGAAGGTCTCCTTCAGCTTACCAGAGAGTTCAAAAATCTGAGGGCAATGGAGCAAAATGAGAACAAAGATCCAAAGAATAGATATAACATACCCTGTTGCCGTGTACACACCATAGAACACAGGAACAACCAGTGTCGAGTCGTACACTTTGAGACCTCGGTTCAAGCAAATGATTTGCAGGACTGCAGTTAACGAAAGTAGGACAATCGTAAAAATCGGAGCAACATGCCCAAACTGATTACCGGGGTTTTGGTGGGTGAGCGACCCAGAAAGTAGTTTGACTCTATGAGGAAGTCAAGAATTTATAAGGGGCCCAGAAGCAAGGGAAAAAGACGAACATGACCTTTGCAAAGACTAGACAACCCCCAGCAAGTCCCCCACCACAACATGCCCATCCTATACCCAATGTCCAAGCGACTTGCTTGTCATCCTTGGGAGCACTCCATGTTTCGAGCAATTCGGTAATCCTGCCAACAACAGTGCATGACATCTCTCGCAGCCATAACATGGTCCGGCCCACCCGTCCCAACTTCTGTAGTAGGCCATTCTGCGAATTTCGCTGACGAGAGACATTGATTCCTGAAAATGGCAATGCTTGGATGTCGGAACGGGCTGTCAGGATTGCATCAAGGCAGCTTGTGAAGATGAGAAGGAGGATCAGGGCAAATGACATGGCAAAAAAATAGCCAAGCCAACCACCCCGTCGCCAGAGGTAAGTGAGATGGGTGACATCAGTCTCGGCGGCCAGACCACTATTAATGGATCCGAAGGCAACAATACCAATAACACCCAAGATGACAACAATGGTCCCCTAGGTAGTAGGCCATCAGAAAGGGAAACGCGGAAAACAGATAGCGGCTTTACGTAGATGTCATTGCTCGTTACAGGCGTTCCAACAAGGAAACGAGCGAAAAGGAAATTAAAGATGAGTGAGCTTGAGCCCAGGGGGGCAACATATTCTGGTGGTGGAACCAGGTTTCGTGAGCCAATATAGTGATGAGTCGTGGATGCATACCTGCACGCATATATTCCAATGCAAGTGTACTACCTATTAGCTGTGAAAGTCTTGTTCACGGGATGAGACACAAATTCGAGAAAAATGAGAAGTTGAGCGTACATATATAACAACATCCCAAGCAACCACAGAGGTCGCAGCCAATCTCTACGCCGAGCAGCTTTGGGTATCACGCTTGTCCGTACCTATGAGGATGGTCAATACCGACATGAAATGGGGATGGGGACACACGAACATGGTCAAGCTTTGTTAAGTTGAGCCCAGCAGCATTCAAAACGGATGCTAACAAAACGATAGCAAGTCCAATGATAAACGCGACGACTGGGTTGGTAGTATGTGTCGCAACGGAAGTGTCATCAGGAAGGGCGTACGAAGTTAGAGTCGAGTTGTCCATGCAGGAGAAAATGTGGTCGTGGCTATCTCCCTAGTTGAGTAGAGTAGTAGAGTCCGCAGTATCTTCAGTGGTGAGCGAATTCGTTTCAAGCTGTTGATTACGTCATCACTCTGACTTGAAATTTGTTTGACGGGCTCCGGCTCCTGTAAATCTCTTTCTGCAAAACGCATCTTTGCGGCCGAGGTGTTTATCACGGGAAACGAATGACCTTAGAACCATGCACTACGCACTTTTCTCCACGCTTTGAGCGGTCCGCGGCAGCTAGTACTTCAGTACTTCTCAAGTTCCGCACTGGGTCATCTCTTTGGATGTTCTCCTATGGAATTGTCTGACCCAAGCCCGATCATAGAAAGCTCCAAGGCCCTGTTCCCAACCAATATTTCAAATCTCATGTTAATGAGCGCACCATGACCGACGACATCGGGGCCCTTGCTGTTGTAGCAGCTCTAATCGGTCATCATATGCGCCGCGGCCGAAAGTTATACTCCCGATCTTCACATAAAAACAATCTACGTTTTTTCTAGAATCTTGAGTAGCTCAAGTCCGCCAGTCCCACTGCGCACGCTCGCTGCGTCTTAGCATGTAGTGGTATTGGGATTGAGTCAACAACATCTGGGGAGATATACTCCTTGTTTATGAACTTACTCCCTGTCAGCGTGGCTGGCAACGCCTCATATGATATTGACAGGATAAGAGTCAAGGATGCATACTCGCCTTCTGACTAAATACCTTCTCATCTCGCATATACTTCCGTTGTCCTTTGATAGGCGGAATTCATCATAGTGTGCGTATATGGATACGCCAAGCCGCTCCTTGTGAGCCCCCAAATTCTATTGCCTCAAGTTCTGAGGTGGTGCTTCTTGCATTCAACTTCGTTTGCTAGCCCATCTTGCTATCACACTGCTGCCTCTCTGACCCAACTCATGAGTACCAGTAAAGCATGTCGGTAGACCCCAAACATCAAATCAAAGAAATATCTCTTGTTACAACCCTGCGTCCTGAAGCGTTGGCTTGGTAGGTAGAGAGATAAAGGACACGTAGCCTCGCAATTTACCCAGGAAAACTGAAATCTTTGAGGAAAGGTGCTTAATAGCACCAAGGTCCAATCGTCGAGATGTACATTAGTATGATAGTAAGACGACACCTGGAACAATTGTGATAGAAACTGCATTTGCCTTCGATGCTACTTCCCACACCCAGGACAGCAGTGTATCACTTCATGTACAAATACGTCGCAATCTGAACAAAAATCGTGCCGACAGTCTGGGCACCTATAGCGACCAACTGCACTCATCCCTTCTGTGGCAGTGGTTGATATGGTTGTTGGGAAAGATTTTGCGCAGCCGTGACAGGTATCTGCAGGGTGCGGTATGTTTTCCAGGTTCGGGCTGTGAAATTGGCCACTTGTTAACAACCCATACCGGAGGGTGCGGATCGAACTCACACAGCATCATATGGTTTCACGGGGAAAAGGTGATGGTAGCTTCTGGCCAGATGAGGCGAGCTCACAATCATTAGTCCACACACGTCACAATCCGTTGGTACGTCGCACACTTTTGCCAGACAGCGCGGACACAGGAACCCCTGACTTTTCAACTCGGCATGACAGACGCATAAGGTCGGCGCGGATGCATCAGGCAGTCGGGTTGGGAAGCCCATCATCATCAGGTCAGCCGAGGGATTTGTTGCAGCTCCACCCGCCACGCGCGCCAGCGCCTTTTGGGCAGGCGGTGGTACAAGCTCAAAGAGGAGGTCCTTGAAATGTCCTTCGTTCATCGCCACACCGAATTGACCTGCCCTTGGAGATGTATCGTTGAGCTAAGAATGGAGATATAGAAATCCGGGATTCGTACCGCCTGTTTTATCACATAGTTCACGGCATATCTTCATCTCTGCTGCAAGTGCAACCACTGAAATACGAATCTTGTTCTTAGAACAGGTTTCAAGAGTTTCGTGGATGTTACCGGGATCGCATGTTGTCAGAGACCCGAATATTATGATGATTTCACGCGAGGAATGTGTCGGTAGGTGGCTAGGAGGGAACTTAGACGTATCTTGTATTGTGTAAGTTGTTTCGTACCTCATGCTTGCTCTTGCCATCTCGATAGCATTCTGTAAACTCGGCTCTCCCGTAGGTTCAAGCTTGTGTCGTTCTTTGATATAACCGAGAACCTCTTGCGGGTTGCCTTTGAACAAGGTCAGTGTCACTCTTGCTGTGGTCCAGAACGAGTGCTTCACCCGAAAGGTCTCCAATTCTCTCTCCTAGTCCTGCGCGCATCCCAACAATCCCAATTTGCCCAAGAGGATTTTGATCAAACCATTCTAAAATGAATTCGCGGGCATACTGTAAAGTCAGATCGAAGCGCGTTGGTCGCATATCACGGTCCATCATAGCGGCAGAGAGATCCAACAAAAGAATTACATGACGGATGATAGTTCGTCGGATAGCAGCAGCAGGTGCGAGAAGCCTGTATGGTGAAGCGCATTAGCACAATGTCGTCAAGATAGAGGTATGGCCTGACCGTTTCCGACGGCCTCTCGCCATTAACTCCTGTACAGAATTCTGGAGACTGCCGGCCTCATCTTCTTGAACCGTCTCCCATGAGCGCGTATATGATGCCTCCCATGTATACGCTTGCTGGGCAAGTTTGAGTTACTGCTCGAAACATAGTATACTGGACTTACGGTGTCTTTAGCTTTTCCTTTGCCCTTGTCAAGCTTCTTCTTGTCTACTCTGCCCTTGCCCTTGCCCTTGCCCTTGTCCCGAGAGTCATCATAATCGTCATCCGGAAGTGAAATGTCTGAGTCTGAGTCCGCTGCACCGATAACTAAGTTTGCTTCCTTTCTCTGAGGCATTTCATTGATGCTCAGCCAAGTCAAGAGGAGATAAATACGGATATCGTCCCAAACATGGGTCAACAATCTGCCCCTAGGAAGGCCAGGATGTGTTCATCAAACCTTCGCAACGTGGGCAACGTTGCAGCAGCGCCGCTCTCATACAATCCCTCATGAAAGCACATGGCAATATACATCGCTCTGTATCTCTAACCCCCATGTTCTTCAGACGCTTCCTATGGGGGCTGGTGTTTCTGGCCTGCGCATATCTCCTATTCTATCGCCGACGATGGCAAGGCGGTACAAATCTCTCTCAGGCACCTCCTCATATTCAAGCTGCAATAAACAAATGTCTTTCTTTACAACAGGAGCCTAGTCCTCCACCGGAATTCTGGAAGCGTCCTCGCTCAGATCGCTATGAGCCTGGCACAAGACCAGTTCTTCTCAAGGGTGGAAAAATATGGACGGGAGGGAAGAACGGGACAGAGATTATTTCTGGTGACATTCTTATGGATAAGGGGATTATCAAGAACGTTGGAAAGTTAGGATGGCTGAACTTGACGACCTTCGGAAGCGACTTGCAGGTTATAGACGCGAGGGGCGCGTGGATTACACCTGGCCTAGTCGACGTCCATTCACATATTGGAGATTTTTCTCTACCAGTACTCGAAGGATCGAATGATGGTAATTCATTGCATGGTATAGTTCAACCCTGGCTCAGAAGCTTGGATGGGCTGAATACCCACGACGAGACATACCCATTATCATTGGCGGGTGGTGTAACAACTTCACTTGTTCTACCTGGTTCTGCCGATGCCATAGGTAAGTATACATATATATCAGACCGAGTTTCAGCTGATTTCAATAAAGGTGGGCAGGCATTCGTGATTAAACTACGAGAAACCTCAGAGAAGTCGGCTTCCTCGATGCTGGTCGAGCCACCCTACCAGATCAATAGTACCTTTCCCGACCCAGATCTCCCTTTTCGTTGGCGTCATATCAAGTACGTTTCGTTCAATTTTTTATCATAGTATTTATGCTCATTTTGAAAGGCACGCATGTGGTATGTATCTTGGTTTCTTGGGATCCGGTTAATCATTACTTTGCTCGTGGACAGGCGAGAATCCAAGTATGTGGGATGGCTTAATTTCAGGCAAGATTGAATTGACTGGGCTTCGAAGGTCGCACCTACCAAGGTACGCGAATGGACACGAGCTGGGCATTTCGTGAAGCGTAAGTATATTGTCAAGCCCATGTTTATATGAATGGACTAATCGAGTTTCAGGTATGCGAAAGCTCGCAAGATAAAACAGGAGCAAGACAAGTTCTGCAGCAGCCTATTCAAGAGCGACTGGCAACTCGAAAACGTGCAATTTCCGGAAGAATTGCAGTGGGAAGCTCTTGTCGATGTTCTCAGAGGCCGCGTGAAGGTATCCTATATTGTAATCAATCCACAGCCTAGAGATTAATGAATATATAGGTTAACACTCATTGTTATGAGGCTGTTGACCTCGACGACTTTGTTCGTGTGGGTATCTGGTTCTTGCCATCGTCATATCAAGACACCTGATTCTTGTGAAGCTCACCAATGAATTTGAATTCCCTGTGGCTGCATTTCATCACGCCAGTGAGGCGTACCTCGTTCCAGATGTCATCAAGCGTGCATACGGTAATAGATGTATGCATTTGCCTAATCGCTTCTGAAACTGTTATCTCATAGGAAAAACACCCTATATTGCTCTTTTTGCGACATTTGCCCGCTACAAACGAGAGGCTTACCGTTCTTCGGAATTCGCGCCAAAGGTTCTGGCTCAAAATGGAATCACGGTTTTGATGAAGGTTAGTTATCTCACCTGATATTGAGTTGTCGCTGACCTATTCCATTATCTAGAGTGATCACCCAGCCGCACTTAATTCGCGTCACCTTATCTATGAAGCCCAACAAGCGTTCTTCTATGGCCTTCCCCATAACTTGGCCATTGCCTCGGTCACCAGTAACGCCGCTGAGGCACTAGGTTTGGGTCACCGGCTGGGTTACGTGAAAGAAGGTACGAGCCAATCTGCTCTTTGGTGGTTGACCATCTTATATAATTATCCCAGGATGGGATGCTGGTAAGGTAAATATATCAAGTTATAGAACGTTTATTGACACATCCAAGATATTGTGATTTGGGACAGTCACCCACTTGCACTGGGTGCTACTCCAACTCAGGTTATCGTGGACGGCCTCCCTCAGCTCCGCGCCGCAACCAAAGTCGAGAAGCCTGCCAACTTCCAGCGTCTTCCGAGAGTTCCCAAGTTCGACAAGGAAGCTATTGAGGCCGTCAAATATGAAGGGCTTCCTCCCCTTGAACCCGTAAAGAAACTGTCCAGCGCTGTTGTCTTTACGAATGTCGGAAATATCTACAAACCTGAGATGAACAGAGTCCGGAGACAAACCATAGCGAAGGACGATGCGGAGCTCGGTGTCGTTGTCGTTCAGAACGGAACCATCGCTTGCTCGGGTTTGCGGGATGATTGTCTCACCGGTCCCCTCCTGGCGGATCCTGACATGAGAGTGGTTGACCTCGATGGAGGTTCCATCTCTCCTGGATTCGTATCATATGGGGCACCTCTGGGTTTGGAAGACATAACTTCTGAGCCCTCAACGAACGATGGTTTTGTTCCTGATGGTCTCGTACAGCCTGTGCCACAGATTTTGGGTGGGGACTTCCTCCTTGTACATGCAGCGGATGGCTTGCAATTCGGAACTCGTAATGCTCTGTAAGACTTTGTATTCTTACGCCTGGCCTGACTAATGGATTTTATCTTAAGGCTTGCATATCGCACTGGTGTACGATCCATTTACGATCGTGACAATGTTGTGATGCTAATCTTTCTGCAGGTGACCTCTGCCATAACAGCACCATCTCATAAAGCCTTCGCGGGGGGCCTTGGTGTTTCCTTCTCGTTAGGCGCACTAAACAAGTTGGAGAAGAATGCTATGATTCAGGAGATAACCGGCCTCCACATTTCGATTGGACATTTTTCGCGTCCCAGTGTAAGCTCTCAGGTTGCGGCTCTTAGGCGCCTTCTTTTTGGGCCAGCGGTCGGCGCTGTTGGGTCTTACTTTGAGAAAGTCAAACATGTTAGGCTCCATGCTCCCGTTCATTGTTCAGACTAAACCAGCGCTCACTTCTACTCAGGGATCTATTCCTTTGGTTATTGAAGCCCATAATTCCGATATCATCGCCACGCTTCTCATCCTCAAGTCAGAATATGAAATGAAGACGAGGAGAAATTTGAGGTTGACGATTACTGGCGCCAGTGAAGCTCACTTCCTCGCAAAAGAATTGGCCGATGCTGGGGTCGGTATTATCTTGACCCCAGCGAGACCTTTGCCTATGACTTGGGAGAAGAGGAGGATGTATGTGATTTCTCGGGTGAATTCAATTTTCAAGTCGTTGATTCATTACCACTTAGACTACCAGGACCTCCAATCACAAGGGAAACAACCTTATCAATTTTGCTCAAACACGGTGTCACAGTCGGCATTGGTTCTGAGCGTGCTTATGCCGCTCGTGAACTACCTTTTGATATTGCTTGGGTGGGTGCACCAATTCCTGCACCGGGGTTGGCACTGATGTCCATCCAGGCTGCCATAGAATCGGGTGGTCGAATCTCAAAAGAAGAAGCTTTTGATATCGGCAGCGTCAATATAGAGAGATTGCTTGGTGTAGAACGTGATTCTACAAGGATGGATCTGGTAGCGACGAGAGGAGGTGATCTACTTGATTTTGGTGCCGAAGTCGTGGCCATCATTTCACCAGAGCAGGAATTGGTTAGTCTCCTCCGGAACAGTTAAAATAAGTTCTTCCCCTTGGTATATAATCTCCTGGTCGTGATAGCTACTCTGTTTTATTGGTTTTGCCTGCATATCTACTATAATTGATCCATTACATAGTGCATCCCCACGTGATCGCACACTAATTCATGAAACTCCTATTCAAAGTTAGCATTCATTAGTGACGCCCTTTCCGACGCGTTGGATCCTATTATCCACGTCCACCCTCCTCGTGTCAAGGCATGCCAAAAGTTCAGAAACCCCTTCAAACGGCCTCGGATACAAAGCCCAAGCAAATAACAGATTTTTTCCCCAGAAAATCAACCTTGTCGAGCCCATGCGCGTCTCGCCCGACTATTGTGAGTCAGAAGCACGCCAAACACCTATCCGCCAAGGAGAATGCGACGCCCTTTACCCGCAGCTCACATTTGAAAGCGAAGCAGGGAGAACCTTCGCCAAATGTGGTCGCACCCTCTGAGTCACCAGAGACTGGGACTGGATCCACCCTGCCAACCAAGGCTATGAACTTTGCTCCTCCCGTACACCCTCCTACCAATCGACTCCGTTCACAGAGCGTAATATCATCACAATCCAGCAAGACTACCAGATGGCCTAACAATATTATCCGCGAATTCAAATTTGATGAGGAGAAGATGGACGTCGATGAGAATTTGGTTGTCCATGTTCGGTCTGAGACCGCCATTTCGCCCAGTCTACCGATTTCTCTATCTGATACAATACGGACAAAAAAAACCCGAATTTCTGTATCTCCGGACCAGCAGCAAGACGCTAACACTCTTGTGCCAAGCAGCTTATCGGAGGAAAGGGAGTTAGGGTGTATAGGACATAAAGAGATTGGAGCCATCAAAGAGGCGGTCGATCATCGGAGACAACAGGCGTTACCCCTGTCTCCGTCAATGAATATGGATAGTCCTGTTGGACCCAATATAATGCCACGACTCGATTTTCAGTCCTCTACATGTTGCGACGCGGACTGGAACATGGCTGTCGACCCATTACATGATACTGTGCCTTCGCGTTCCAGTCCCGATACCACCACTGCATCCATTCCTACACTTCACTCAACAGACGGCCCCGATGATATGCATCAAGCGCTGGCTATAGAAATATTGGACGCCAACACGAAAACGGAACAGATTATCAGGAACATAAAGGCCCGCGCTCTTGCACAATCTTACATCCAAGAGCATGTGTCCCCTATTTCCTCAATTGCGAGTTTGGATAGTAGTGATGATGAAGACAATCTTGATGTTTTAGCTGGGCTGGGTCTAGGAGATAACAGGAAGTCAAGGTGAATTCATATCCTCGTGTGACGGGGAGAGGTATTGATATTAGATAAATAATCCAGTCCATCGAATACGAGGTCCCTTGCTCAGCCCGCCAGGTACAACCTGCGCAGATCTGCGGCTCAAACGGCAGAGTTAAGTCAGCGAGGCTCGACGCTCAGTTCGCGTCGTGATGCTCCACTTCTACCTCGACCGAGACGGAAACCATCGGTGAATCCTTTAGACGCCCTTCTCAAAGGAGAGTGGGCAATTAACGGACGAACTGGAATACGTTCTGCAGACAGGGAAGCCCAACTCCGCGACTTGGAGAGTCTGAATCTTGACAATGAGTTAGATGATGACGAAAAGCCGAAGGTCTCCATGACCAGCGATGACTATGGAAATCCTTTTATTGATGATGACCAGAGGGAGCAAGTTTTGGAAATCCTCCAGGGCAATAAGTTGATTGAAGATGAGGAGGAATACCTTCGACAGCAAGGGGAAGTCGGTGTGGCGTTGTGGGGATCTTCAAAAGCGGGCACTATGGATTCGTTCAACGATACCCTCTCGCGGCTCGAGTACCGAGGTTCAGACCCAACCCTACAAACGTTTTCCCAGACAATTGAGCATGGTGACTGCGGTTTGGTTCACTTGATGATTCAAACTGGTGCCCTGGAGTTGGCTGACTATGCTGACGGTGGTCTTGATGTAGTCAATTGGCTGGCTGATTTAGGTACGTATTCCAAACATTGTAGAGTAACTTTGTACTCACGGGCAGGCATTTCAGTGATCTCCCCTAGAGATGACGGCCTTGATCTGTGTGCTGCTCGTATTTTGCCCAATGTGCTGAACAATACCACACTGATAACACTTGTACCTCTGTTTGAGCGGACCCTGTCTACACTTCATACCCTAAATGCGGAACAACCTACTTTGGAGAGGCTGGGTTGGACGGCCAACAAGGAGCCTTACAATGTGATATCGAATAACGAGCGTTGTATCGTCATTGAACGTCTCATATTCTATATTTCGAATACCGCCAAGTGAGTCCTTGAATTATTGCAATGGGACGTTAGCAAAGTAATGTTTAAAATCCAGGTCACGTCATCTATATCGAAAAGAAATACCTGATATCCTCACTGCCTTGCTGCTCGTCGGCATGGAACCTTCATTATCTCCCGAGATGAGAATACGAGTGTCTCGTGTGATCCATGAAGTCTGCGAGTCCATTGGCGAACACAGTAACGTTGATGCGGAGGTTGTAAGTCATGCTACGAACTGTGGAAAATGTATATGAAACTGATGTATTCCAGGAGAGTGCTATCTGTAACAAAGTGTTGCATCTGGTTCAGCCTTATACTCTTCAAAATAAATCTTATGCGCTAGGCTTCCTGTCTAGTGGTTCAGGTCGTGTAACTCGCATTGCTCGTTCAGTGGCTCATGCTATGTTAACCGACAAGTCCGCATTGTTGCCAGTACGCCCTCACCATTTTTTCTGTCAAGTCATCATTGACTCCCGAGCACCAGTCACAGTATTCTGCACTACCACCACTGTTAGAGATTATGACGATGCTCCAAGTATCGTCGCAAGATTCTCTTCGTCCCGTTGGCAAATTTGAAATTCATGAGGGGACTAATTACATGGAGATGGCATGCTGGACATCTATACTGGCTATTGCCATAACAGATATTCCCCAGTATCTCGAGGAAGAGGAGCCGAGCAGGGGCGTATTGCCTTCAAAAAGTCCTGCTAAGGAGAAAGACCAACCACTGATGCTTGCCCTGCACGAAAAATTGTACAAGATTCATGGCCGAATCCGTGAGTTGTCCTCAACGATTTATCATGGCCCAATTTCTGATGGTCTGCCTGTTGGTAGAGGATACCCGTGCGGCGCATTTGGATCGGTCGCGAACGAAAGCTATCCTTTTCCAGACAGCTTTTCGAATACTGTACCAATATCAAGCCGTCATGCAACAGCGAAGAAAGTCCAGCCATGATATTCAGAGCTATTTTCGGAGGAAGTGAGTATTTAACTTGCCCCCACCTTTCGGGTTTCGTTTTAGAGTGTACTTTGGCTTAAGTTACAGGATTCGCTTAATCATTCCCTCCCTCACTGCTTAGCTTTGTTTGTAAAAGATATATTTATAAATATTATGTTTGGTCTCTCATGCTAATGACCAAGCCATCAAACACCGGGGAAGGTTATGTTGTTAGCCGTGGTTTACTTCGATGGGATTGCATCAAGTAACCCCTGGACTTCCTCATCGTTAAGATCGAGTTCTATATCCCAAGCAGGACTTGGCTCTCGCGGCAGCCGAGATAGAGTGTCTGTTGATGCTTGAGCTTGAGCAGCTTCACTTCCGGCGTCCGCTGGTCCGTGTGTTTGTACAACTTGATACGACCTAGAGTACTCGAGATCGGTGAGTTTTGTAGTAGCATCGTTGCGGAATGGTTTCTTGAATGCGCTTTCAATATTTCTGACTTTGACCTGACCGAAGCCAGGAAGGTTACGAAGCTGATCGGATGTGGCCTTCGAGATACCAGAAAAGCTCTATAGCTTAGACTCAACGGACTCCTCCAAGTTGAACGCCGAAACCTATGCAACTTACACCAAATGTTGAACGAAGCGTTTCGGCGTCGGTCTTGTTGACCTTCGGGATGGAGGTCAACGCACTGCGGAGAATTGCAGTATAGTCTTTATCGATGCGCTCTTTGATCATGTCTGGCGGTTTGGATTCGTATTGCTTGTACATGGAGAGGTAGTGGGCTGCTTCGTCATTGCTGCACCATAAGTGAGTGAAAGATCGAGTCTGGAATGTTTCTAGAAACCCACGAGAAAGCAACGATAATTGTGATATTATTAATGAGACATGACTGCGGGTGGTGTCAGACAGAACTCGAGACTCGAGAGAGAGCCTGGTAGCCGCCTAACCTTGGTAAGTTCTCGTATAGGCTCTTGATGTTGTGTCTGAACTTGGATATTGAATGGTAGATCAACTTCAGACCAGAACTTGTGACTTACAATGTCACACAGAATAAGGAGAAAACGACGATCGTATGAGCGACCTAACTTTTCAATACGCGTGTGAATGTACTCTGGATGTAGGCGGTGGTAACGCAGACTGGTTGGTGATGAGTAAATGTACACGGAGAACCGCATGCTCAACACCCACCTGAGGAACAAAACGCCCGTTGTCCGACCAACTCGATAGTCAGCAGCGGTGTCGCCGAACTCCTTCCCTACACTTCGTATGCATTCCAGCACTGGATTCCCTCTCTGTGATGCTGCTCAGCCTTTCCACCGTCTCTCTTTGCAGAATATTACCTGGCATGGGTTGACGATGATGTTGTTTCCTGAAGAACTTGGCACAACGACGGGAGGGGCATGAGTGGACGACATGAGGGTTATAAATACCATTAATAGCAATATTGCATCAACGCGAGCACGTCACTAAGCTGGGAATTAAGCTAATCGCTACCCTTGCTTTTGCTTCTCCCACACTGCGTCAACAGGCGCAATGGACAAGATACCACAGCCCAACACTACTGCGCCTCGCAGACAGCATACCAGTCTCAAGAGACGTTTAATCATACGCGTTCTTCTTTCTTTGGCCTTGGCGACTGTCCTTGGGCTTCAGTTCAGTGGTGTCCATCGTCTCCCACGCTTGCAGACTGTCCCGCTTCACGCTGATGAAATTCTGGGAAAATGCCAACAGCTGAAGGTTCCGGCGGGCCCGCCGAGCAACTTTCACGAGCGTACTGTGTCCGACCGTTTCGAATCGGGAACACCTCCCACACTGATCAAGAACGCGACTATCTGGACGGGACGCGTCTCGGGTTATGAAGTAATCAAAGGCGATGTCTTGTTAGACAAGGGGATAATACAGGCTATAGGGGACATCGAGCAGACTTATCTAAACAGCTTTTCCGAGCTGAAAGTTTTCGATGCAGAAGGAGCTTGGGTGACGCCTGGGTAGGCCATCATTCTCACGTTTTCCCTTCATTCGTTAAGGTTAGGATATAGGATTGTAGACATTCATTCACACATCGGTGTCGGGAGTGCCCCAGATCTCAAAGGTGCTGATGATACCAATTCGTTGAAGGGGCTCGCTCTCCCGTGGCTTCGTAGTTTGGATGGTTTGAACACACATGATGATTCCTACCAGCTTTCTATTTCCGGGGGACTCACGACAGCCAATATATTACCAGGATCTGCTGATGCAATTGGTATGTACATAAGTTGCCAGCGTGAAATATCAGCTGAAAGAGACCGTTATAGGCGGCCAGGCGTTTACAATTAAACTCAGACCCACTGCCGAACGTTCAACAAGTGCTATGCTGCTTGAGCCGCCCCATACAATCAACGCGAGCTATGTTGACCCATCTCTTCCGCCCCGATGGCGCCAAATGAAGTAAGCTCCTACGCCATGCTTGTTTTACTCACGGCTAACCACGACAAGGCATGCTTGTGGTGAGTGCAACAAATCCATAATCTCATGAATGCGTCGATCAAAGCTTGGGCCAGGCGAGAATCCAAGTCAGTTTATTTTCGTTCACCCCTGCGTTTCCTAGTTCTAATCTCTTTCAGGTCGCGTTTACTCGGGAACTCGTATGGATACCATCTGGGCATTCAGACAAGCGTAATTGCGGTTCAATTCAGAATATCACAGGAGCTGACTAGAATCAGATATGATACTGCTCGGAAGATTAAGGAAGAACAAAATGCTTACTGTGAGAAAGCCTCTGCCGGAGAATGGGACGGCCTTGGTTCCTTTCCAGAGGATCTTCAGTGGGAAGCGCTCGTAGATGTCCTGCGAGGACGTGTAAAGGTCGGTTTTTTGTAGTCTGAAACGTAGTCATTGGCGAGAAACAACAAACAGGTTCACAATCACTGTTATGAAGCCGTCGACTTGGATGGAATGGTTCGGGTACGCATTACTTCCGTGGCGCGTCTTTAACAACTAAGAAGCGGTTTCAGATCACCAACGAGTTTAAATTCTCTATCGCTGCATTCCATCATGCACATGAGACCTATCTCGTCCCAGATCTTCTGAAAAAAGCATACGGTTCGTCGTTCTTCAACAAACGTATCGAGCGTGCCAAATTCAGTTTTGCAAAGGCCGCACCCCGGGCGTTGCTCTTTTCGCTACAAATGCCAGATATAAGCGCGAGGCTTATAGAGGCTCCGAGTTTGCACCACGCATTTTAGCCGACAATGGCCTGCAAGTCGTCATGAAGGTCCGTTTAGTAATTCCTATTGTATCCACTTTTTATTCATTATCGCGTGTCGTAGAGCGATCATTACGTTCTGAATTCAAGACATCTAATCAACGAAGCACAGCAAGCCCATTACTATGGACTGGCCTCCAACCTTGCCCTAGCCTCTGTAACGTCTACACCGGCCGCGATCATGGGACTGGATCATAGAATTGGCCTCGTCAAGACAGGTGAGATCTTAACTGTTGAAAAAGGTTGTACTGACCGTAGATATACTCCAGGCTACGATGCTGGTGAAAAAATCGATTTGCTTCCACTCGATTTTTCTGACGGGGTTTGACCTATAGATATCGTGGTCTGGGATAGCCACCCGCTTGCTCTTGGTGCCGCGCCACGACAAGTTTTCATCGATGGTATTGCACAGCTCAAAGCCCCGTATGTTACACCCAAAGCTGTTCAAGCCCAGAAGGTACCCAGAACGCCGAACTTTGATAAGGAGGCTCAACTGGCTGTTGAGTATGACGGATTACCACCCCTCGCCCCTCGACCGGAACAAGTGGAATCCGTTCTTTTCACTAATGTCAGCAGGGTTCATATACGTGGTCCCAAGTGTAAGATCTCTCGAATCTATTCTGTGAGTGAGGCTGGCGGACTGGGTACCGTTTTTGTCAACAAAGGAAAAATTGTTTGCGTTGGGTTGCCCAGCATCTGCAGCAAGCAGGCAAGGGATGACATCAAAGTGATTGACTTGCAAGGCGGAAGTATTGCGTACGTGGAAGTTACTTTGAATGGTGACCTGATGTTACTATACTAATTAACAATTTAAAGACCTGCCTTGACCAGCTTTGGTAGTCCTCTGGGTCTCGAGGATATTCAAGGAGAACCTTCGACCAAAGACGGCAAGGTCTTTGATCCACTCAACTCCGATGTCCCAAGCATTCTCGGGGGTGATGGTAGTCTCATCCGCGCTGTGGACGGACTTCAGTTTTCATCTCGGGACGCACTGTAAGATTTTTTTCAGACCCTTTGGCCTTAGTTTCACCAAACACTCCATAGCATTGCATATCATGCTGGGGTTACTGCCGGAATTTCCTCTCCAATCTCTTCAGGTTTTCTGTCGGGGCTAGGAACCGCTTTCACAACAGGAGCCTTGCATAAACTTTCGAAAGGTGCTATGCTTCAAGATGAGACTGCCCTTCACATCACTATCGGCGCCTTCACTACTCCTAGCGTTAGCACTCAGATCTCCCTTCTCCGCCGTCTCCTCAAGAACGAAGGCAAAGGAGACTTGGGTGAAGCTTTCAGAAAGGTCACCAAGGTGAATTTTAACGTTCTTTGCAATTTAAAGTCCCAATCATTCATGCATTCATGTACGATAGGGTGAAATTCCCATAGTCATCGCAGTCGATAGCGCAGATATCATGGCAACTTTGATCACCCTCAAACGAGAGGTCGAGTCTGAAAACAAAGCTCCTCTTCAGCTCACCTTTATTGGCGCAGCAGAAGCCCATCTCCTTGCTAAAGAGATTGGAGAGGCGGGCATCGGCGTTGTACTACGCCCCGTTCGACCGTTTCCCAGTACCTGGAAATCTAGGAGGATACTTCCGGGACCCCCGCTCACTGCAGAAAATGCCCCCAGTGTTTTGATCCGTCATAACGTCACAGTCGGGATTGGCATCGAGGAGTCTTGGAGTGCACGAAACATTCGCTTCGACGCTGGTTGGGTAAGAAGATACAGACCCTCCTATCTTTGTTACTAAACCAGTAATCACAGGTCGGTCTCGAAGCGGGCGAAGACCACATCCCTTATGAGCAAGCCCTTGCCCTGGCCTCCACCAATCTTGAGAAACTTCTGGGCCTCAAGAAGGGGAACTTGGACCTCGTCGCCGTCGCGCATGGCGACTTCTTGAGCTTTGAAGGCAAACCAACTGCCATTATATCTGAAGGTAGAAATACCGTTGATCTACTGTAAATATTATGTATCGTACATACCCTGAAATGAATCACACAACTGATCACGGATAGCAAGGACAGCGAAGATAAGGATCGTGGCATACTCATACATTAGCTTTGACTGTGGGTGGTGGTGGTGGTGGTATAGCATTGGTGATGTTGGCGGGTTTTTTATTGAATGCCTCTTGGACAATGCTTTGAATGGCGGGTAGACCAGTCATAACCAATTTAATTTGCCGAGTTTCCTCTACACGATTTTTAGTAGGGTTCCAGAAATGTCCAGGATAGACATACCAATTTCAATCACAGCTTTGTGCCTGCGCAAAGTCTTGGTTCTTGAGTGGGGACCGATGGAAGGGTGTGTCGATGGAACTATCAGGAATGAATGCTACAATTGCCGTAAACAACGAGAACTCGAAAGCCGACTTGCGCACAAACCTGCCGATACCAATCTCGAATCGAGTCGGATGACATGGGTATTGTAGGCATTTTCTGTGGCCCTACAACCTGGATCACAGTTTTGACACACTTCATGATACCTACCGCTACCAAACGGTCATCATTCATATAATCTAATAGGGAGACACATGACTTACAGCGCTTCTCCATGAGGTTGACGAGGGATTGACACCCCGGTCCATGGCCGATAAGTACAATTTTAGTTGCGCCAGAAAGTCTGAAGATATTTCTTAATAAAGAAATGAGATAGATTGAACGGACATACTGGATATAATTATCCCAGATATAGACGAGGGTATCTCGACCTATATCCTCCGTTGGTTTTGTCCGCTGTTCAAATGAGCACAGGTGAATTGAGATCCGGATGAATAGGACGGACTCACGGAGGATATAACAGAAGGAGGTTTAGGGAAAAGATTAGCATCAAGCAAGGCATAGCCATCGGCTTTCACCCATTCGATGAGGCTTTTAGAGAAATCAATCTAGGACCAGTATAAGAGGTGAATAAAGATCTACTTTAATATTGATTGCTTACGCACTAGATAGGATCTCTCGAGTTCCACATCGCATGTGGCTGATGATTCAAGCTCCATGCGGAGATTGCCACTAGCAAGGCGTCAAATCACTCGAAAGAGCAGGAGTGAAAGTATAAGGACCGACAATTCATGAATGAAAACAACTAGCGCCTTGTTGGTGAATAAATCCGAGCTAATGGCGATGAGGTCAAGAGAACGCGAGGACGGTCCAGTGACTTACCTGCATATGAATTGTGCGGAAAGTCGCTGTTCCATCTCGGGCCTAACCAAGGGAATCTGCATCATCCCATGTTCGGTAAAAAGGTAATGTTGGCGGTGTGCTTTGAGGATTTCTACGGCACCATCAGCATGGGATGGTTAGTTCCCTCAATAAAACAAACCGGGTATAGAGAATGATATATCTTCTATATCTGTGTTGTATATTCAGGCACAGTTCAGTATAAACAAAAAGTTGAAGTACCTTCTCGGGGTTCACATGCACGAGGATCCACGCTCTTCCAATACTTGCTTTGTTCCTTCGCCACCAGCCAGACTGTTTCTGTGGCTTCTTCACTGGCAGTCAGGGGTGGTAACTGATCAGGAGCCTCGCCCAATAGAATCTTTGTCACAGCTAGGGCGGATACTGAGATTGAATCTAAATTGTATCCGCCCTTCGAGCAAGCCATCAGCATCATAGATCAGATACTTTGCCGACAGGACAGACCTCGAGTGCAACCACCATCCGGCCGCCGGCTAGTCCAGCCAGCATATGCGTCATGTGGGCGTAACCGGCGGGAGAAACCAGGCATTCGCCCAGTTCATCGCCCGCAGCGGCATCAAATCCTGCTGAGACTAATAACCAAGCCAATTATTCTAACCAATTGAAAGCTATTAGTCTTGAGACTCACTCATAACTAAATCCGGCGCAAACTCTAAGCCAATGGGCATAACGATCTTTTGGAAAGCGTGAATATAGTCTGCATCACCCATTCCCGCACATGGCCAGGGAACGTTGACGGAACTGAATTGTATACAATTATTGAAAGTGTTCATATGCATATAGAATTACTTACTAGCCCAGCCCAGCCTCCTCCCCACATGATTGCATGCTACCAAAAGGGCCAGTAGGGTAGAAGCTCCCTTGTTCGTAACGATGCAGGGATATATACAAGACCGATGGATCGTCATTAAAAGCTCTCTGGGTACCATTACCTATGGATATAACATGAGCAAGATATCACAGAATGAATTCCTGATCAATACCATGATGGACGTCCCTGATTATTTGTCTAAGCATATAGATATCTGGAAGTATATATCAGGTACATACCAGTCTAGAATGAGTATTTTCTTGATCGGGGTAAGCTGCTGAACAACGCGAGCGGCAACTGCAACGTTGTTGAAAAAACAAAATCCCATGTGCTCGTCTGGTTCCGCGTGATGCCCAGGTGGTCGAACGATGGCAAAGGTCTTTTTTAGCTTACCCTGTGCAACTGCAAGAGCTGCCTCGATAACACCCCCACAGCTCAGCAATGCTGCTCTGGTAGTTCCGGCCATGACGTACAGG
The DNA here is from genome assembly GCA_003315915.1 of Macrolepiota dolichaula. Taxonomy (NCBI): domain Eukaryota; kingdom Fungi; phylum Basidiomycota; class Agaricomycetes; order Agaricales; family Agaricaceae; genus Macrolepiota; species Macrolepiota dolichaula. Next base: position 19,573 of record QFDT01001222.1, read on the forward strand.
GACAGTTGTTCATAATATGCTTCAGAATCAATAATTTGTTGATCCTCCATGTCTGAATAAAGGCAAGTTCGATGGCTTTCTTCATTACACCGTTAGAAATTCGAAAATGATATGCCCACATTGTATAGCCTGAACCTTGTCCCAGTGATCTTCTGTATGAACCAATAATGCTTCTTCTCGGGTGACCGGTCTAATTGGCAACCAAAGCATCCTCTGGTTATACTGATGCAAGGTGAGCGTCTTCCATATCCGAACAATACGTTGTGGTTGCTCTGGATGAGGGTCGCTTCCAAGTTTGAGGTGCATGGTCATTTCTGAAGAATAGACATAGCCGACGGTGTAATTGGATGGGGTAGCGTTATATGGTACGGATAAGGCGCGCGCGCGGACAGCAGGCTTGGATGAAGACGCTTTCTTTTCATCGTCGACCTCCATAGCATTGGCGGGTTTCTTGGATTGTGATTCCATAGGGCAGATGTGTTTTGCGCGTTCAGACTAGGGAGCAAGTTTTCCAAAGAGCAAAGCAGCAGGCGTATAAACGAAGTATGGATGTGGGAGGGATATAAAAGGCAAAGCGATCAATTGCCTGTGTGTTTGGAGTCAACCTCTAAATCAAATAATAGCGATCGCGTTCATTTTCTGACATGCTAAACTTGTGAAATACCACATTCATTCTTGTAGAACGCTGCGCACGAGTTGGCATGCCCGGCAGATAAGAACCCACAAATCACCTCTGCTAGCCAGGGAATTAGCTTATTCGGGTGGGAGGGCCACTGCCGTCCCTGTGGCCAAATACCTGATGGTCAGATTTTTTGAAGAATATGACAGATTGAGCAATGTAAAAATGACTGCCTGTACTCTATGTCATTGGAATCTGGTGGCCAGTTGGTTTGATGGGTATGAGATACAGGCGTATCGCAGTTAGGCAAGGTATGATATATATCGCGCACTGCTACGGCGCAATTTTATGCACGCGAGATAATTTCGTGTCCCTCAACCATCAGAAAAAGTGAAAGGTGTCCTACGGTGTCAGACAAATTTATCAAAAGGCGATACTGGTCCTTTACGGCGCAGTGGACTGAAGCTCATGATAATGACAGTGAGTGCTTTGATTCTAGTCTCGGGATGTAGTGAGAATATCATGGAAGCAGTGAGCACTCAGCACAGGCGCCAAGAAACAGCAGCCAAAGACTCGCGATCTATTTTTGGTCCCACTGCTCCCTCCCGACCGTCCGTCCATCACCGCAGTGACGGTCCTCGGGAGATGGTTTCTTGTTCTTCTCACAGAAAGTTGCGACCCAGCAGTAGGTTACAGAAGCAGGTGACATGAAAGATACGCCAGAAAAGGCTGCATTCTCTAGCAAAGTAAGTCTTGTATTTGGGATAACTTTAGAGTATGATAGCGCTAGAGTCAGCTGTGGAAAAGTCTCTTTCCGTTTGTAGTCAAGCCGCAGGCGCCGGTTCTTGATGATGCTGAAACAGCTGACACTGCCCCAACAGCATGCTTAGCGGCTACCGCCCGCTGCTCGACAACTCGGTCTCTTACAGCCCGCGTTCTTCTTGACCCTCAAGATATCACATCTCTAATACCGTGCCATGGCGTTCAGCTATCGAGAGCTCTTCTTTGGCAGGACCAAATTCTGCTGCTGTATCCCTGTTCGTCTGGGTGTTATCGTCATGGCCATTTTGGGGGTCATCTTCTCGGCTGTGCTTTCAATTGTGTTATGGTACGAGTTATCTGGTGAGCATCCGATTTCAACCCATCCCAGCTGGGTTCAGGCTCATGAAGTTATCGACAGCCAGCCCTGGTATGTCTAGTGGGGTAAGGGCTGCATTTGTGATCGGTGGTCTGGTGGAAACCTTTCTTTTTGCCGCGTCAATATTTGGGTAGGTACTTCAATCCCGTTACTCTATATTGCTCTCAATGATAAGCTAGTCTCGTCGGCTCAATAGTGCGCAAGTTGAGCTTTATCCGCATCTATGCAATCATCACATACGTTCACCTCGTCCTAAATTTTGGGGTTGCAATTTGGTTCCTTGTCGCTGCCTCTCGGTTCACCAAGAACACTAATTCTGCATTATGCGAAATATCTAAAGACGCACATGATCAGTGCGTAGAAGTGGTATCAGCTGGCCAGAAGACACTCATTGTCATTGCGATTCTCGTTCTCTTGATTGAAATGTGTGAGTGGACTCATACCCATTTCTTTCTCAACCTGAACGTGAACAGATGGTGCATTAATTCTGACCCGCTATGTCAACCAACTTAGTAACGAGAAAACCTACAAACGTCAAACAAGGAAAGGAATCGAGGAAGCGTTTAGGCTCGAAGCTGCGAAAGTTCGATACTCTACACTCGCTAGTTCGCATGAACTGGCGCCACTAGGGTCGGCGGGATTATACCACAATGATGATGGAATGGAGTATGATCCCTACCGGGAGGCCTCGATCCAACCGCCAGTTGCGCCAGTTCAGGCACTTCGCAGGTTCACAACCTTCATGGACAACGGGAGACCTTCTCCACCAATTGAGGTTGGCTACGGAGGTGGTACTTGGACACATGAAGCGATTACAGAAGAGGAAAAGGCTAGATTGAAGAGGGAAGAACGAGAACTGGGGAATAATAGCGAGTCACCGCCAATTGATGATGCAGAAGCAACTAGACGACGGTCAATAATCAAAAATGTTGGGGGGCCTACGACACCGTATACACCTGAAATTGATGAGCTCCCCCGGTATACGTATCCAGCTGGAGAGAGACCAAATTGAGAAGATTTCTTATTTTCGTTGGGGACAGTGTAGGTAGTCTTGGATGTACATCGTCGGCTCCATATTTATTACCATTGTAAAAATGTGTGACAAAAGGGGTACACAAGAACAAGCAAGGAAATGACATCTCGTGCACGCTACTACTGGATGCACAACCTCTTTCCGCCCTGTCGCTGAGGCCCGCCGTGGTTCACGTCAGGCTACAACTACTCTGACCCATTACATGTCATGCACGCTCGCTATTATGCCCAGCGTCAGCACCTCGTCCGTTCGGTGAGTCTAATCCGGACCCGGTGTTCGGGTGTAACTAATGTTGTGTACTGCAGCTCGACACTCTCGTGCAGCAACTCCTCACAGTTTCATTCCTCATGTCACCATCCGTCTTCGTCTATCTTTCTCGGATGTTCATACAAATCCAATGCGGGAAACCTCGAGAATTTGACCCAACATTTCCCCTTCGATTCTTCTTTGGCCTCATTCTGGTCTCAAACGCTGTCATCCTTTGGATCCATGCATTGCAGGGGGCGTCAGAGGGCCGGGCACTCGTCATTGATTTTGTTGGGATGTGTGAGTTCCTTGCCCAGAATGAAGACCGCAATATTCCTCCTGACTATGATATGCTCAGCATACGTGCCGTCAAAGCTACAGATTATCTCCCTCGACCTGTGTATACTTGTCCTGCAACTCCTCACCACAACCATCTCATATGAAGCTCAATTATACTATACGAGTACGAACACGGACACGCCTGACGTCCTACTGCCAGACATATCACCTTTGCCCTCCCCATCCATTGGGTATTCGTCACTTACGTCGAATCTTCACTCTTTGTCGTCGCCTGAATCTAGTATTCCACACACCGACATCACAAAAGACTCTAGGAAGGACCCTATACCGTGTATCATTAATCTCCAACTCGCACCCGTCATAAGCCGGCTACGGAACCCAGCTCCTTCCGTACCCGCACATTCAGACTCCCTACTTCCGTTGCCAAACACGACTGCTCTACCGCTTCCAGCTGGAATACGCATGATTATGCGCGCAAATGCGCGAACGAGGAGAGAGCGAGGTACAGGTGGTAACAATACTGCTCCTCGTGGTGGTGGGGCAAATGGCGGTGGAGCTAGTGGAACTGAGAGTGGTAGACGTATTCCAGGAGGCTTGGGATAAGTTGTTATACTATATAATCTGCTATTTTATCGGGATTGGGTCATTCAACATTCGCGTTCACCACTTGCGTTTAAGCTAGAAAGTGACTTATTTGAGGAATAGTATTATGCGACATAAGATTAGCTTACTGTAGTGCGCAAGCACTCAGCAAATTTTGCGAATTCGTCCTGGCACATGTCCTTCCTCACATCCATGTAGTTCGCCGTGATACATCGGCCATAGGTCGAGGCCCGTGCTGAACAGGTGACCGTTGTGGCATAGGCAAATTTCTTGAGAGGTGTTTGGGTATCTTTGACTATCTTGCTGGCGTTCATGACAGTAAAGTCGAAATTCGGACGTCTGGTTGTGGTCGATGATATAATCAGGGTCAGCATATCCGGCTAGCGCGTGAATTCAATTTCGGCCCTAACTGTGTATGTGCTAAACCTCCACTCAACCCACATCCCCCCCTTCCATACCAGCCTCCTAGGCTAGATACCACTCAATCCGGCGTGACTTACAGGATAGAACAACATTTACACTTCACATAATCGCCTAATAACGTCATGCTCAACCGACTTCTTCTAGCAGCATGTATACTGATTGTTGTAGCCCTCATTCTCTACTTTTTCTATTGGAATCGTTTCCTGGGATTTGCATTGGGCTTAGTGCTGCGGGTCTTGTACTGGAATCAAGAGGGATTCAGTTGTTGGATTGAAATAGGTTAGTAAGGGATTAACTTCACCGTTGTTGCTCTCCCCGTTCTGATGAACTGAGCAACAGGTTCAATCCACTTCTCCATCCTGACCGGACGCATTTTACTGAAGGATGTCCATTACTATTCAAGTAATCAAACGATAAAGATTGTCAAGGGTCAGGTTCAATGGCGGTACTGGCTTCGGCAGCCTATGACAGAGGATGAGTTATATGTTAAAGGGGAGGAGCGTACGTATATGTGCGCTTGTTCAAAACTATAGAGGCAAAATTATTCACGTCAGCACAGACCAGATGAATTTCCGAGTCTTGTCATGTCGTATCCAAATAACCCTACAAGGGTTCGAATGGTTCCTATACAACCGTACTGCCGCATACGATAATATAATCGCTCAACTGGAGGAAAACCTGAACAGAAATGTCTCCCGCTCTACGGTCCGTAATCGGTCTTCACAGAAACTGAATCGCTTCGGTGGGCTATATGGGCTATTGAAAAGTCACTCTTGTTTACTCTCTCGGGTTAGATTCGACGCCGTCAAGAAGTCCTCCTCGCCTTAGGCGTACATTGCGTGTTCCGGCAACCATCCAGCATGCTTTTGCGTGGTTCAAGGAACAACTGCCTGTTCTCAATCCTAAAGAACTCTTGCCTTTGGGCATCCGTGTATCCAAAGGTGCCATCATATGCGGAAATTCATCAACGTCTAGCCTCCTTGTAGCCGAGTTCAGCGTGTGCCAGGGCACATTTGGTATAACCCAGGTGAGAATATGATGAAATGTGAGATGTGGGATGTACGAAGTGACTGTATGTGCAGGCCAGGTCCAGGTGTGACTTATACAAGCAGGTCCTTGCGCTCAAGTTTCATAATGCTATGATTCAACTTACGGAGAACGAGCACTATGTTGATCCAACGTCAACTCTTGGGGAGGTGATCCATGACCGCGTTGACCAGTACGTACTCTATATGTTCGATGTGTATGATGGGTATTGACGCAATTCCTAAGGTATCCAACACTAAAGGATGCATCTTCGTATCTTTCATATAATTCCTTTAGACGCCTTTGGCGACAGCTCAGTCTCTATCCTCTCACTCTCAAATACGGCATCAACCGACAGAGGCAGCGGAACTTTAGAACCTCGGCTCCCCCACGACCCCGCCCCAAACGGGGGAAAGGAGTAGAGGAAGAGACACCCATCGGGGCAGATTTTTCTACATTGGAATACGCCATAGAACGGAAGATACTAGAATCACCGATGCTCGAGATGTCTTATCTTGTTGACGTTGTGGGTGATGTGTTGCCAATGGGAGTACAGGAACACCCAGGAATGTATGAGTTTGGCAATGGTGATGTTTCGCCGGATTGGGTGTTAGAGCTCATCGTGCATGGGGGTGTTGTGAGATATGGACCATGGGCTGACCGACAGAGGTGGGTGCTTGGCTTGTCATTTTGGGGTGGCGTATCTCATACATTTCAATTTTTGCAGAGCAGAGTTGCAGAAGGTGTTCTTTCCTCCGACCTATCATACGGCAGAACAAACACGTCCAGTTGGGCCTGGTGACAAACGGATATGGACTTCTCTACAATTATTCGTTGAGTTGAGGAATGAGACAACCTTGCATGTACCTTTCAGGGAGGCCTCAAAGGCAGGTCTTGTCCCTTGTGTATAACGCATGATCTCTGATTATTGGCGTAGGATTGGCAGTGGGATGGTTTGGTTGAGATTCCAAAGAGATCTCGACGGAGGGAACCAGCATCCATTAATGTGATGGTCGGGGATCGTTCATCAATCCGATATTCAATGCCTATGGTAGCGAGTTCTTCCGGTTATGAGAGTACATTTGAAGTCCATCTCGATGATATTTCCGTAACATCGAGTCTGAACGACATCCGTCTAGTGGCTGCAGAATCATGCCGTGTGAGTCTCTACTTGCGTGCCTCATATGCGCCTCTCACTCTTTTAAAAGGTTCATGGTGACCTTCCATCGCCTTTGAAATGGAATGATGAAAGGACCTGGGCTATTGATGTCACGTTCCGTCAGCCGATTCTTTATCTCTTACGGGATCACATCAACATGTTCACAGATCTTGGGAAGGATTGGGCATCTGGACCTCCGAGCGATTGGCAACGATGGGTTCCCACTATCTATGCAGTGAACTTCAACCTTCACCATTATAAAATCAACCTCTACGCTAATGATCAAAACATAATCGATAAACCGCTCGCTCGTGAGGATAACGGTAGGACATTAACCCGTGTTCGTACATGCCCGGTCTCAATAACTTCTTGACAGCCTTGGTTATTCTACACGGAGGTAAAATCGAGTCCAATTTTATTATACCTTCCAACAAATTCAGGCCGGAATCAACGACTGTAGAGATTACCATGAAGGCGCCAAATCTGTCTATTGATTTTTCTTTACCTCGATGGAATACTCGAGCCGCATATATCCCTAAAGATGGTTGTAACTTAGCCAAGGCTGGCTCTTTTGTCCTCCAAGCATCCTATCGTTATTACTTCGACACAGGAGAGGATTTTGTTGACCATCTGACGTTAGATTTTAAGGTGGGAATTCTCAATTATGTCTTAGCAGAAACTCCAGCCAATCTTCCTCCTAGATCTCGAAGCTTGTCTATCAGGCCATGGGCTGGTCCATACGATATTGGATGGTGCTGCGTGACAATTATCTGGGGTCTTTTACAAACTTTTCCACACTCTACGAATATATCGACAAGCGGAAGAGGAATATCCCTGTAGGAGATCCTGTGGAAATGAAATATCGTGAAGGTAAAGTAAGTATCCGGTAGTTGTCTCATAGGAACGAGTCTTATTCCGCACCCAGCATAATATGTTTCAATGTACCCTATCTGTCGTGGTCGATGGGGGCGTCGTTGCATTGCCTGCCAGTATCTTCGGCATCGAAGCGCACCAGCCTTCGGACCTCAGTGCACGTTCTGGACCCTGCATGGTGCTATCATTTTCAGAACTTCAACTTCATTTGCGTTTGCATGATTATTTCCTCGGTAAGCAGATGTCATCCTTGTGTACAATCATCCCTCGGCCCTGACGTATCCTAGAAATGTCTTGTAATACGCCCACCATATATGGACACATAGAGCATAATTTCTCCAACAGCATACCCTACGAACGCGCAAAAGCTGGTCAGAAGGTTATGCTGATTGATGGTAAGTTTGACCACCAACTCCAGCTTCTTACTCTTGGCTCTGAGAATATTCACCTAGGCATGGACATCATTGCTAACCGCATATTCGGACCAATGCCACGGACCTCGACATATCTATGTATCTGGGAAATGCGCTTCGGCCATGTCAAACTCGACATGTCTCTCCTGGATGCCCAAATTTTAACACACGCCATGAGATCATTCGGTTTGGGTTTCGCAGATTTGACAAACGCTCCTGCCGCTGAGTATATGCCTACAATTGATCCTGACAGTAAGTCGTCAGGGTTTGTTCAGTTGAATGATCATAACTTACCCTTTTCCGTAGTCACTTTCTACAAAGTCCATGTCAAATCAGTTGAGACGGTCATGCGAATCAATGATTCTGTGCTTCAAGTGCTCTGCGATCTCGGTATCAAGATAGACAGCAATGACGTTGGGGGCACAAACTACAGTAAATTCATTGGACTACAAATACCTCATATCGCCCTTAGGGTTCTGTCGTGTGCATCCGCTGAGCGCAATGCATGGTTGGAAGCAGCACATATCGCTACGGACCTGTATGTTGATATGTATGCAGCTCCAAAGGGGTTCAAGGACTACATTGGGAAACAGCGAGCGTTTGTTAGCGAACAGGACAGATTAACGGACCGAGCAGCAAGGTTGCTCAGTCGAACGGAAGGAGGTTCGTTCAATATCTTTATCTACACAATTTATTCCGCCAATGTCTAAATTTAGGTCGGAGTACACACAAGAACGGTGTTTATATCCCGCAACCACGACTCCCTAGGCCTCGCAAGCCAACAACACAATTAGCACATCCTCGGCCTCGGAGACCTATTCCAGCCGTGTATTTACATCATTCGACGGCCGTCGTTGATATCTCTGAATCTGAAGAAGAGGGACTCATTTCTGAGGCTGACAGAGATGCGAGACTTGCGTACGTCATGGGACTATTGAATAATTCAAGTTACTCATCGGAGCGGTAGGAGGACCCGTACATCGACTCCGATGACCCCAATTCATTTTCGGGATGAGGAGCGACCTATGTCGAGTGGTGATGAGTCGGACGATGCCGATCTAACGGATGGAGAGTCCACCGATAGTGACTGGACCGATCCTGAAGGTGCGCATAACCCAGGAGCACTCTCACTGCCACAGATTCACGAATATTAGGTCATGTCCTAGACCAAGATGAATCCCTCTTGAAATACTACGCTCACCTGACACGACACTATGCCGGTGCACAGAGGAATGATCTCGGATATTGGGAGAATCCTTCTTTCGTTATGACGAAAGTAAGAATATCATCCATTCCGCTACCTCAATTCTAATTGACATAGGATCGCGGTCATTTTTATGCCTCGAGACCACTGAAACACTGTACTCCGAATATCCAACGAATCCCGCAGCAAAGCCCAGCTACCGTTACCCATGATCCAGACCAGGGTTCATTCACTACCCGACTATATTTCAAACGACTCGTCGAAGTCAAATTGACACCGTTGCTAGTCCTAGCGATTGAACATTTCCAACAGGCAATATCTTCAATTGTAGGAGACGTCTGGTGACATTCCTTGCTCGATACTGACTCGACCTATTAGCGGCTCACTCCTGAGCTCGAAATTGATGCTCTCATCGCAGAGTGTAGTTCATCCATATCATCTTTCGCAAAAGAAGAAGTTAAGGGAGTGAATCGGCAAATTCTCGAAGCGTCGTGCCCGGGTGTCGTCATCCATGTACTCCAGAACTTACCCACATCCGAAGAGGGTGATCCGAAAATTGCGCCGCAGCTCAAGGAAAACTATATCTCTTCCCAACTCGACATCGCCGTGGATGTTGGCCTATGCATCAAGAGAGTCACTTTCAAAGGTGTTTTCTCAAACTTCGAGACAAGAATAAAATCTTCTATCCAATCAATATCTCTGCAATTAGGTGCCCTGTCCGGCAAGGGTGCTCCTGGTCTTGTAGCTGAGAGCACGATTTTCGATTGCCATATAGCTGATTTGGATGTTGACTTGCAGCCGAGCAGAATTCACCTCTGCTGGGCGGATTTTACGACTACCCTAAACCATCGTGGTCCGGAGCTCCTCACCGCAGCCACTATCGCCTTAAAACATGGCCTTTCCCAGAGCCTCCAAGCTATTCATATTGCCGAAAACCAAAGACGGATGGCCGTACAGGACATGATTTATGGGATCTTGCGACTATCAGAAAACTTGACTGTGATAGATCCTCTATCGACTACCCAACCCTCTTACCTCGTACAGGAGGGCATCCCTCATAAATTTCGCACTGATCCCACCTTTCGACTTCTCCTCCATCTTCGAAATTGTCTACGGAATCTACCCTCCACGGAATGCGACCGCGTTTTGGCCTCCCAGGCAGATCTAGACCTCCCTAATCCGGATAACTTTGAGGCCGTACTGCAAGCGCGATTCCTGAATCTGGCACAAGATCTGGACAGCTCACATAACTTTACTCTGCTGGAAAAATTGCTCAAGATCAAGAAACCAAAGGATCACCCTATACGTCCCACTTCTCGTAGAATATCAACCATATCCATCGAGCTCCAGAAGACCCGTTTGTGCATTCTTGCGCCCGCCGGTACTTCTTACAATGAATTCACTACCGCTGGCGTACGAGTCAACGCTCAGATATGTCCCTTGGATCTTATACAACACAACTTTAATCTTCCAGCAAGCATGTCACAAACATCTCTCCGCGACAAACGACCACACCTCGTGAATAGGGTATCTTCCCAAGTCACAATTGACGCCGTTCATTTTACTATCTATTCTCATCTCATGAATTTCGTACAGCAAATCCTACGAGTCCGACGCATATACCTATCCCAGCTAGTTCCATCGTCTACCAAATCCAGGGTCATTGATGACAAGAAAATGCTGTCCAATACTCCCAAGGAATCCTGGCATATTGACACGACGATACTCTTACAGTCTGTCAGGCTCCAGGCCGTCGCTGCTAATCTCACATTTGAAATCGGGGCGAAGGCAGTAAAATCTGTCTTATCACTATCCTTACCATCTGGTCTGGGAGACAACGCCCTCGGAACCAGCATTATTTTTGACAAGGTATACCTACAGGCTCGCTCGCCGCTAGACAAAGCAAAGCCAGGAACAGACCAAGACGTTCTTGCTGCGGTCGAATTAACGATGGGGAAAGTCAATATAGTCACGCGCCAAGAGCAAAACCTGAAGAAGAATATCAAGGTTACCTTTTCTCTCGATGGCCTCCACCTCAGCGTCCCGCGAAGTGCCCTGAAGCTGTACCGCTTTGTGGAAGAGTGGCGGGCCGATTTCCTCCCTGGGATGGAGGCGACGTTCAAAGCCGCCTTGTCTGAGCTTCGCATTCCTTTAGACAAAGTCCAGTCCCCAACACCTTCTATTCACTCATCATCTGGACGGCCTTTACTACAGGTAAACGGACAACTCATCCAGACAGGTATCTCACTCCAGGTGATGCATGGAACATGGCTATCCTGGCAAGCGAATCACATAATCACGTATCTTCGTTCGTCTTCCACTCCCTTTGGCCCATCTAGCCTTGCGTTTGGATTACAGATCACATCCACCATCCTTGAGGTCTCAACGAAGCAAAGCGTACAGGACGCAACGCCAAATATTCGAGTGAAGCTCGCTTTCCCTTCTCTATCACTCGGTGGCAATTACGATGGACGTGTGGCACAAGCACATGTCATCATCGATTTCTTGGATCTCAAAGTTAAACCCTCCCACTGGGATACTCTAATTGCTGTTCAGCGAAAGTTCGGTCAAGATTTTGACGACTTTGTTGCCCTGATGCAAGAGACACGCCGGAGGTCATCCCCCAAAGCGACTCAACCGCAACCGTCGCGATCGAAGTCTGAGTTGAAATTTGGCGGGTTCCTGAAAATGCGCGGCTTTCGTGTCGGTTTCGAAGGGTTTTCTTCAACGATGTTTTTGGAATGTCAAGATATAGGAGGTGGTTTGCGGGGTGATAGCGGCAGCACCTGGGACATTGGGCTGACTGATTTGGCTCTCTCCTTGGCCCCACGGGCTACTGGCCCTATGACAGAATCCTTCAACCGCAGCCAGCGCTCCGTCTTCGTCATTATCGATGCCAAACTCGTAGCAGGCAAGCAGAACCGTTTTCCTTACGGGCAAACGCTTGAACTGGTGGTTACCAAAATTCATGCAGTCATGCAGCCCAGTTCCATCGGAGAGATTGGTGACTTTGTTGATCATCTTCAGGTGAGTAGTCACGTTCACGACACCATTTGATGCCTCTAACAGCTCACTAGGCCGAAATTTTGGAGAGGAAGGAACAACGTGCCCAAGAATTAGCCGCTTTCAAGCAAAAGACGCAGAGTCTCATGAGGACGCTCGAAGTCAAAGCTCGTGATGTTCAGGCGGAGCAAGTGCCCTGGCTCGCCAAACACTTCATCAGCGTGACCATCAAGGACCTTGGAATTGCCTTCCCCATTACTCTAGAACAGGATATCCGGCTGTTCCCCCAGAAATACAAGAGCACCTCTACTAAGGCATTTTTATTTTCAATATCGTCAATCACCTTCGCTATCAACCGCGGTGAGACTGGTGACGCAGTCATGAAGGACTTATCTTTCCAGTTTGTTCCTCGGTCAGTTTGTTACCGCTTTATAAGCCAAGTTCTTTCTTCACCAATTTGCCATTAGTTTTCGACAGTCGGAACCGAGTGATTTCAACGGTGCAAAGCATGTCACCAGAAATCGTCTTGTGTATCCCGAGATGAAAGCGCAACTACGTTCCGTTCTTCGCGCGGATTCACGTCAGTTATGGGTTACCGCTGATGTCAGCGGATTCATTCTGGACCTCGACTCCACCATTGCAAATTACGTTTTCTCATTGATCGATGTTTATCGTCAGGGAAAGGAACGGCTGGAACGATTATCCACTAACACTGTCCGTTCGCCTCCCTCGGCTCCGGAGCCACTCGACAAGCCCGCTCTGGAAAGACATTACCATGCCATCCCTACTTCAAATATCTTTGCTTTCTTTACATTTCAGAGCGGCAAAGTACGTATGTACAGCGACAGTGCCCTCCGACTCTATCGAAATAGGTCCCTATCCATTGGCGTTACCGACCTCGCTGATGAACAATTCCTTGAAACGGGAGCTGAAATATTCAATCTTCCAGTTGTCTCAGTCTGGGCTGAATATCGTGCAACCCCGGCGCTACAGAAGCTGGGCGGGAGCCGCGACCAGGGCCCCTCAACGCTTTTGTTCAAAAGCACCGTCCATTCTAGCCGTAACATTCTCCGACCCACCCTACTTCCTTTCCTGACAGAACTCGTCAAACATATTGAGACTCGCATGCACAAGGACAGCCCTCCAGTAGTCCAATCGCCTCTCACACCCCAATCCACCAGCACAACGTCGGTGGATAAAGCAGATAAAGAGGATACCCTCAAAACTGTTTCAAGTATGCGAGTTAGCTTCAGCCTACGCATTGACCGTTCGATGCTAGAGTTCACTTGTCAGCCGGATGTTAATGTCGTCGCTTGCCTTCATTGGGAGAGTGGTGGCTTTATTGTCAATGTATCACCAGGCGCGCGTCAAGTGACTTTCACGGGAACAGTAGGCGGCCTTTCCATCGGACTAAAACATGGGTTCCTTAGTGAAGACTGTCTTCATCTGGATGCGCGGAATCTCACATTTTCGGTCTCCTTCTCAAAGCTTGAACCCAGTTCAGGACACTTCACAAACTCGATATCTATTGCCATTGACACTGAATTCCACGGCAAAGTCAAGTTCTCAAGGCTACAAGACATCCTCTGTTTCAAGGCGGTGTGGCTTGACCTCTTCCCCTTCATCAATAGTCAGCCAATGTCGGAAATTAAGTTGGCCAAGCATACCTCACATGCTTCCCTCACGGCACCTCAGGTTAAGCAAGCATTCAATACACTCCTCCTTCTCCGTGTACGCCAAATCAATCTTGAACTGGATCTCAGCCAATCTATCAGTAAGATCAACTTGAGTCTCAATCAAGCAGTTTTGAGGACTAAACTCACCGAGAAATCAAGTGAAGTAGGGATACATGTGGAAGAACTTCTGATTGTCGCTGATGGGAACTTGTCTGGGCGTGCTCGAGTTCGGGACTGTCTCTTCCAGACTATCAGGAGGACGGATGTACAGCTGCTGCAACAAGTCGATGGACGGATGCTGGAGCTCAAGCTAACCAGTGGACCTTTGATTGCTACTCTGGAATCAGATCGGCAGAGATTACTCCACTATCAGTAAGTTTCTTACTTCTGGGAGATAAATTTGTTTACCTAATATTTGTTAGTGCGGAACCACTTGAAGTCGAGATCTATGACGACTGGACATCTACTTCCATGGAAAGGGATCAAGAAAAGCCACTACGCCTTTCTTTCATTGTGACCAGTCCAGAGATTGTTGCAGCTGTCACTATCGGGACTATTCCCAAACTCATGTCATACGCTAACAAATTCACGGCCAACCTCGAGGCACAACGAGAAGGCGCCGGTAGAGAGTCAGCAGCATTCCGAGGGAGCCGCTCTTCAGAGCCAGACAACCCATTATCTGCCGTTGCTGAAGCCATGCTTCGTACTGCAAAGACGAAATTCAAGGAGGCTGACAGCAATTTGTCTTATGTTATCCGCCAGTTCATGAGCTTACGGTTGGACCACTTGCGCCTGATCGTTTTCCCCAGGAGCATGGAAGACCCGGAGATTGCCCAATTCGTTGCCCGGGATGTTCAAGCGCAGTTGAACAGGCTTGTTGTTGAGTCGATGCCCGCACAGAGGGATCTGCAACTGTCGTTTTCCTCTATGGTCATCTCGAAATACACGCAATACCAGATATTGACTATCTCCCCACCTGAAGTAGACGACTGTCGCTCCTGGCTCGAAGCACTCGTCAAGGGTGCCTCAGAGGCTACAATTGTTGGTTTACCGTCGATGAAGATGCACATGGTCAGCGAGGAGCTGGACGGGGAAACCACCAAGACTCTGTTTTATGACTTCCACAGTAACTTTATCAGACGGGGCCTGAAGGAGGTTGATGACATCTACATAACTCTGAACGTCGCCTTGTACTCGTGGCTCACGTTGCTCAGGAAAAATATGACCAGGGAAATGGACCAAGTTCAAGCGACTGCTGAATGGCGTACATCATTGACTGCCGGTTTGGGGTCGCCCACAATCGTAGAGAGACGCAAAAAAACCCCAGACTTCTTGTCTCTCATGGATTCCCCTATCAAATCAACCACCCTTCCCCCCGCTAGTACTCCTTCTCCCCCCCTTCCTTTGACTGCCCATGCTCGTGCTACGACAACACTTTTACCACCAGCCACACCCGAAGCGACTGAGCAAGCTCCGTCAATATCTCAAGTCGCGCCTCCGGCACCCTTCCTGGCACCAGATTCACCTCCATCAGATGGTCGTTTGGTCAAACGGAAGGATGTCAAATATGAGCCACGCAAACGCTCAATAGAGCGATTGACTATGAGACAGTTGGGGGAGGCAACACCAGACGTCATGCATCCCTTCTTCATGAAAAAGGCAGGTTTCAACCTGGAAGATTCATTGCCCCAGTATGTCAATGAATATGCAACAACACCCCTGGAGGAGATCATGGAAGTTCTTCTGAAACTTTACAGTCGACAGCTCAAGAATAATCAATAGAATCTAGATTATTTCGAAATACTTGTTAGTCATAGATTGAATGTTCACAAGTTATTGTGCCACAGTATTCATGCCTCTTTATCTTCTGGGTTGGTTCCGCAGTGTATATTTCTCAAGTTTGCCAAGTGTATTAGACGAATAGACAGTCATCGATAGATTGCTGGAATCATTTTGTTCCACTGAAGACACTGAGGAGCGCGAAACATCCATAAAGTAGGCCACATGGATATGCAACGAGTATCCGTTGCTCAGACATGCGAAGCACGGCTACGAATATACCGGATGCAGCATATGTGCACCAAAGGATAGATATTAATGAGAGAAGGTATCCGAAAGTACCGCTAGAAATCAAACAATTTCAGGACAAAAACATATGATAGTTATCAGTCACGTACTCGAGATGAATCATGACGCTGATGGCACCGACACCGACCATTGGAAGCAAACAATATCCGAGCACGGAGGCCACACGGTATGCATCGATGCCTTGGTCCGACATTAAATTCAAGAGGGTATACATAGAGGCTGATCCAAAGAGACCAACGCCGTATATGTAACCAAAATTAGGTTTCCCGGACTGTCGAGGTAGTCAAAGTTAGAGCATAGAAATTGCTGACTTGTACTTACAAAAAGAAGGAAGATACCAAAACAGAAGAAGAAAATTATAGGACCAGCTAGGTCTGCATCGTCCATTATGCGCTCATCAACACGTCGTAGTGGATTGAGCACCGTCATGGATTTAGCACTTATATGCGAGAAATTGATCCCAAGTTCTGCATAGTAAATTAGGAGTGAGCACAAGGTATTGATCGGGGAAGGCATACACACCCTCGAGAAGTGGAGGTTCGCCCTCAAATCCACCTGTACCAAAGGCTGTCCACCAACCACCCTGTGAATGGATAGAGCCGCCGTAACCACCTCCTTGGGCTATATTTCCTTGAGCCATCTGACCATCTAGACTAGGGCGGGAACCAGGATAAAATGTATTCGAGTCGTGCACACTTGCGCTTGGCGCATAAAATTGGAGTGGTTCCTGCGCGGGAGCTTGGTAGTAGGCATTCTGAGATGACGATGCACCATAAGGATTGCTGTTGTCTTGCCACATAGTCTGAGCCGCCAGTGAAGATAGTCGAAATGAGGGGAATCGTGCACCCCGGACGCGACGAGACACGTCGAAAGCGATCACTCCCAGTCGATTACGTAATATGAGAATCATGTGATGTATCTTAATTTCCTGCTCTTGCAGAGTCTATTCCAGTAGATTTGTTCAGCAGCTATGGTATGCAGTAGTCCCATCTTCCGGGTTTCAGAGGGCTAACACATCATAAAATTTCATAGCCGCAGGTACTTTTGCTCTATATGGGCCCCATTCGAATGCTAAAATCGTGATCTAGAACGAATATATCGAGGAACACATCAAGCGGCATGGAAGGCGGTTAGATTACTATGAGCGAAAGTGTGTGTCTCACCAGACATAATGACCCTTCGGTTTAACTTAGAGATGCTAAAGGCGGAAGCGCGAGGCCCGTGCAGCTCACAAGTCCTCTGCTGTCGCTCAGAAGACTTTCGGCTTGAAGGCCAAACTCCTACATGCCAAACGGCACAGAGAAAAAGTCCAGATGAAGAAAACTCTCAAGGCCCACGATGAACGCAATGTCAAGCAAGCCGATTCTGGTGCCGTGCCTGATGGTGCTCTACCCACCTATCTTCTTGATCGTGAGGGCCAGAAGGATGCAAAGGCGCTGTCAACAGCGATCAAACAAAAGCGGAAAGATAAGGCTGCCAAGTATGCTGTTCCCCTTCCCAAAGTCCGGGGCATCGCGGAGGACGAAATGTTCAAGGTTGTCAAGACCGGAAAGAACAAGAGCAAATCATGGAAGCGTATGGTGACCAAAGCTACCTTTGTTGGGGAGGGATTCACCCGTAAGCCCGTGAAGATGGAACGTTTCATTCGCCCAATGGCACTGCGGTATAAAAAGGCAAACGTGACCCACCGTATGCGTCTCTCTGGTTCCCTGCATCCCTTTCGCTTATCTCAATTTAGCTGACCTCAAAGCGACTTTCCAACTCCAAATCCTTGGCGTCAAGAAGAATCCACAATCACCAATATATACACAACTCGGCGTACTGACCAAAGGGACTGTAATTGAGGTCAATGTTTCTGAACTTGGTATGGTTACTGCTGGGGGAAAAGTCGTCTTTGGGAAATACGCACAGGTGACAAACAATCCCGAAAACGACGGTTGCATTAATGCAGTCTTGCGTAAGCCATTTTCACCAATTCGCTCTTTTATATGCTGATATTTCGCCAATAGTTGTATGATTTGTATGTCACCATCGTACCATACTGGGCCCTCCGCCCTGACCAGATGATCTCACGTTAGGTATATAAACAACTATACCATTATGGTAGCATTCTCTTGCGAACGTTACACTCCCATTAACTACAATTATATAGAAGACAAGATATGGTCGGAAAAAAAAAATGATAAATCAACTTGAAGCCCGAGGAACTAGATTGTCAATAAGCAGTGCTGATGCGAAGGATAATGTGAGGAAAAGATAGCGATAGTGGCAGAACGCGGCCTTAGCGACCATATGGCTTCTCGTGTACAAATCGATGCTGGGTATACTGTGAGTTATCCGTGTCCGACCAGCTTGGAGGCAGGGGTAGAGGCAATTTATTCCAATGACGAAATTCCGTTGCACGAATTGCTTTCCGGTTACTTCTGTCACTACTTTCCAAAGCGGGATATGCATCGCTATTCTCATCCGTTTCCCTGCACAATACCAATAAGTACAAAAAATGCGGCCAGAAGCACACGGCTGCCTACCTGGGCCTTATCACAGACGGCTGGTGATCTAAGCGTGGGAAGTAGACATTTCGTGTAGCGGGAATTGATTGACCGGTACCCGCAGCACTCTCGATGGGCTCATCGAGGTCCTGATGTGTACCATCTGCCGTCATGTATAATCGAGACCGAGATCTATTTTCGGTCGTGGGGGCGGAGAGCTGGGTGTCCTTCATGAGTTGTAAATTGGGGACAGACGTTCTCCGAAGGGAACTCCCGGCAGATACAACACCATCTGAAGGGGGACATTTTACCAAAGACGTGGTACGCGTCCTGGCTGGGCGGTATTCTGCTTGTGATGCCGAGGTGCCCAGTACATCATAACCCGCAGGTGTATCAAGTGGGCCACCAGGACCGGGACATACATGATGAGGCGCATGGTGTCGAACAGGTGTACCAACTGCCTGTGTGGGCCCGCACTTCTGGGTCGAACTTGGGTTCTGTGAACTGTGGAAGGAAGAATAATGAGCATCGGGAGTGAATGGTTCGCCATCAAGTGACAAGAAGTAGGGTTTCGGTGGCGGCTGCCCCAATACAGAACCCAAAACAGAATATACTTGAGGGTTAAGTTGAGGATGTGATTGTTGGAGTGGATATCCCCCATGTGTAGTAGAATGTCCGCTTTGAACAGGTTCTTGGTGGTTAATCACTGCGAGGGGCGCGGCCGAACTGGTTTGGAGGCACGGATCCTGAGAGAATGAGATTTGTGAAATCTGGCAGCTGGATCGACTAGACTGAAACTCTCGGCTCGATGAACCCGGATCGAGAGGTTGATTGACGATCTGATGCGGGGTATTACCATCTACAGGCAAGGGGAATGTAAACGGAAAACCATCCAAATAATCATGTTGTTCCATAAATGAGATGGTGCCATCTTGGAGGATGTGAAATGTCGGAGGAAGGCCTCGTTCATCAATATCGTCAGGGGCATTCCGGATCCCATCCATCGAGGGCATGGGAATATCCATATTTTCAAAAACTCCATCTTTATCGGAGGGGAGTGCGTCGTTGAGCTTGTTACTATCCAAGGATGTGGGCTAGGTGATTCAAAAATCTGGTAGGTCGACACTTACAATACCGCCTCCGCCCATTCCCATCTCAACCTCTTCAATTCCAATACCTTCATACACACACCAACCGCGTCCAAGAGTTCTTGGAGATGTATACCCGTATCCTCGATCTCTATTTCTCGGATCAATGTCTGGCCCCTCCCGCTCGCAACCATGTCCCTCTGCAATTCCCATAAAATCATTGCCACTGTGCCCGCACAAACGAGAGCAGCATTAATCATGTTAGGAGCGTTGGATAGACCAGTTCGCATATCAACATCCAGTATGAGAGCACACTTTTTGATCGACTGAGCACATAGACTCAAAGCAGATCGCTTTTTGCTGTTAGACGATGACAATGGCACGGGACTATCCACGCAGAATTGCCTCCATATCGTCATCTGGGCACACTGAAAAAGGGCATAAATTGATGCTGATTGCCGAGCAAACGTCAGGTCCGCAATATCCTTAGACCAACAAACTAATGATGTAGTGAGCTTATAGCTCTGGCATGATAGAGCCGACGTACGATGGGATGGCATATGATCAATCCATTCTTCCATGGTCATACTGAGTTGTCGAACTACTTCCTCGGTCCAACCACCCTTGGTAAAGCACTGCAAAACTTTGCTCCTGTCAACCGGATACTGCCAGGGACATCAACTCCAAGTACACGAAAATTGTGGCAATAACTCACCAATGTCTTTGCAGCAAAGGCGATGATTCGTATAAGTTTGATATATTGCAAAAAACAAGTCATTTTGGAGGGAATATCGGAAGGCTGTTGGAATTCAGTCTCTGAATTTTCACTTTCCCAAAATTCGTCGTCGACCTCAAGTGGCAAGTCAAGATCGTAGCTAGTCGACGTAGTCAGACCACACTCATGCGAATTCTGAAATGACTTGCTCACTCTTCTTCACCAACCATGACGCCTCTCCCTAAACCAGCGCCCATGATCCAATCGAACGCCAGCAGGACCCAGAATGCTCGTTTCCATAGTTCGTCGTCAGCATTCGGCCGACCTTTATAAACCGTTCGTCGGTGTGCCCCACGATCCTGTGCCTTCCTTATCCCAATTGAAAGAAACAACCAACCAATGGGACCGCACGTAGTCCCA
This sequence comes from Macrolepiota dolichaula, assembly GCA_003315915.1. Classification (NCBI taxonomy): domain Eukaryota; kingdom Fungi; phylum Basidiomycota; class Agaricomycetes; order Agaricales; family Agaricaceae; genus Macrolepiota; species Macrolepiota dolichaula. Next base: position 40,089 of record QFDT01001222.1, read on the forward strand.
CGCAAGAATATGGTCATGAGCTATGACGACTGTCAGACATCAAGTATGGAATGGACTGGAACAAACTCACAGCAAGCGTCTGGATTTCGAAAAGGGTCGCCGAGCAAAAAATGCTCCGGCGAATGCAATGCACATCCAAGGCAACAAAAAACCATCTCCATCCTGCTGCCTTCCAATTTCCCTCTTCAACAGGAGAATCTTCCTTAGACCTTTCATCAGCTTCGTACCACCGACTGGCCACGGCAAACATCAGGATACACACTACCGCAAACCAGATATTGCGATGGTGTAAATGTTGATTCCAGTAACGTTCAAACGTTGGGCGGTGCAAAAGAGGTAAATACACATTAGTATGGCAGAAAAAGAGTTCAAAAAGACGGCTAGCAACATCATCCGAAGGAAAATAAGTAAGCACGGCGGCGAGTAGCCGCGGCGCGTCGTTACCTTGACTTTCCCATTCCAACTCCCACTGAATTTTCGTCAGTGACATGAGTATGAGCGAATGATTTGACCTACTTTGGGTGCGCTCCAGAACTCAATGCGACGACACGCTTGCAGCCCCTCGTTGTCTGGCTTCAATGATTGCGATGGTTGAGAGGTACTCCGTCTAGAAAAACCGACTGTTCCGTCCTCTCGTGCACTCTTCAAGTGTTCTTCCTGGACTCTGCCTTGCATGTGCAAGTGTTTAAATTTACGAGTAACCTCCACCAGACCGGCAGTAGAACTTCGCCCGTGAAATCTGATGCGCCCATCCGGCTGTGTCACCTCGGGATCTTCAATAGCACTAAGCGTCAACTTGTGGCGTCCTCCTGAGCTCGTTATGATTGTTTCTTCCTCTGAGCCATCAGAAGAATCATCGGATCCTGAGATAGAGGTGTCGGATGTCACACCCAGTCGGGTGCGGGAAGAACGGTGTGAGATTTTTCGAGGAGGAAAAGTGAGGTGAGTGGAGCGATTGACTGAGGAGGGGTCAAGCTCCTTGGTGAAAATCGGATTTGTTTTGGGGATATTCAGGGCAGAGGGGATTGATGAATTCCGCGGCGGTCGAGAAACAGGAGCTCTGGGGGGGCGGTTGAAATGGCCAGACATTGCATTCCTCCAAGAACCTCGTATAACGGGGGGACCAATTTCCTCAGAAAAATCTGTGTTTGGGTAGAGCTGAGTAGTGAACATCAGTCTCAGTGATAACAACGAGACCAATCCCATTGAAACAGATAATTCTGCATCCAACAGTGGGAACGCATCCAACAGTGGGGACGACAAAGTTGTCCTATGAACTGGACATACCTTTTTGACCACACGCTCTAATCGTTCGACTTGATCCTCGAGTGTTGTCACATAGCTGATGAATATCATCAAAACTCCTCGGAAGCGCTCACAACTTAAATGGCAACGTACGCCTTTGAGGGGCCACGAGGCTTGGAAAGCTCTCTGGAAGATGACAGTAATTATTGCACCTTGATTTACTCACTGGGAGCAGGGAAGACATACATATAAGTGCAACGTCGATGGCTATGGACGCAATTCGTGCATATTTGATCGCGCTGAGAGGGGCCGTCGCATTTGATTTTGCGACGTCGACAATAGTCACACGCCCTATCCTTCCTGCGCCTCTTTGTCGGGGGTTCATCGTCGATATCATCGTACGGTCGTGAGCTGACATTAGAGTTTTCCCCGACAGTGAGGCGGGAGCCAGAAGGAATAGGAGCCGAGGGAATAAGGATAGGAAGGGGGAGGGTGACTGAATGTTGTGGGACGCGCTGCATGAGTATACCATGTAGTGGAGGAAGAAGGCAAGGAGCAAAACGACGGCCAAGAGCTGGAACCCAGCAGGACGCCCGCCGCCCAACGCCTCAGGCGAGGTCGATGATGTCTCAAAATGGTTCCTCCCCAGCCCATTACGCAATGCCGCTCACATTACATAATCCTCATGATCCGCACCCTCCTCCGGTTACTCGCTTTTTCTCATTTCTCATTTCTACAGAGCCCCACCATGACACTCGCTCTCCGTGGGCTCACTCGCCCCTTTGTTGTGCAACATCACTACCGAACTATGGCAAATCTTAATCGACCTTCCCCTCCACCCCTTCCGAGAGAGCAGCAACGCGACTTTGAGGATCTCCTTCGAAAGGCACGGACCTCGCCGTCCCAACCATCCTCTTCTGCTGAAGTACAATTGCACCCTGATGCTCGCGAGCCAATAACACCGGAATTTCAGGGAGATGTTAATCCTAAAACAGGGGAGCGTGGTGGGCCTA
>QFDT01001223.1:0-36635 GCA_003315915.1 Macrolepiota dolichaula
CAACGATCACCTTCGGCTGACAACACTGGGTTGTCCTCGAGTGAACTTAGCGTTCTCCTGTCTGTCAACAGCAGGAGATATTAGTCTCTGTTCAGTACTCCAGGACAACCCAGTGTTGTCAGCCGAAGGTGATCGTTGAAGTGATCCTTCAGTGTTGACTAGCCTAGCGGCCATCCTCGTGGTGCCCTCTAGGTGAACCATAACAAGATGTGTATGTGGATGGACCAGGCGGAGGATTGTGGGTTGCCTGGTTGGCGATTGCGAGTCCGGAGCCGGGTGGTTGGATGAACGGGTCATTTGACCCGGAGGCAGAAGCCTGCTGGGCTGCGGCGATCGCGGCCTTCTTCTTCTTTCCACCACGACGAGACTTCTTCTTCTCTTCCTCCTGATTGGAGGACGGCTGGTTGGCCTGGGGGTTCTTCGGTCCGGGTCCCGAACTCTGACCCTGATTCTGACCCTGTCCCTGCGGATTACGCTGGCCTTGCGGCCGGGACTGGTTCTGATTCTGGTTCTGGTTCTGGGGACCTTTCCTCTTTTGGTTCCTCCAGTTGGGATTCTTCCCACCTGGGTGGACCCCAGAGAAGTGAGCAGCGGAGGTGGAGGACGAGGAGGTGTGATATGCGGCGCGGAGTGTGTCGGAGACAATGTTGATTGTCAGGGCAGAAAAGGTATTTTGATACTGTGTCTGGAGGGAGGTACGGTGATATTCCCACTTATCAGGGATGCGCTGGATGAGCATTATGGCCTGTAAAGGCTCAGAGATTGTAAGGCGTTGTGCCTGAAGGGCGCGGATGTGATTGTTCCACACGGCGATCTCCTGGGTGGGATCAACCTCGCCTGAGAAGGCGAACCCTTGAATTGCGTCTACCGCAACTATTACCTCCGGAATGCCGGCAGTTCCAAGCCGGGTGGCAAGGTCCTGCCATAGCGCATGCGCTGTGGTGTGGCTGTGCCTGCGGAGGTCATGGGACAGCTTGTTGGTAAGTATCGCGAGTGCGGCGCGATTCACTGTGTGCCAATTGTTGATATTGGCGTTTTCTTCTGCGGTCGGCGGAGTAGTCGCTGCCACAGGAAGAGTATAGATCCCTCTCATGCATGCGCCCAGAGTGGTGATCACTCCATCGTGGATCAGCATGGTGTACTGATCCATTACCATTCCAACCTCGTATTGCCACTCGTCGTAGTCGATGGCTCCTTGGAGAATGGGCAAAGTCGCAACAAGAGCTGAGGCCATTGTAAAGATATCTGGAAAAGATCGCGTAAGCTTCTGAAGACAGCGAATGGACGTGTCAACGAGCTATGGTCGCCATAGAGTCGTACGTGGGCTGCACAATGTCAGGATAACGGAGTTGGCCATGGAACATGGTTCACTCTGCCTAACAAGGTCATACGGACTGCCCTCGTCAAGCGGATTAGCTTGTGCAGATGTGCTGGGGAGCGCCATCGCACAGAGCAGTTCGCTCGTTGTACAGACTATCCGGGGCCCATAACCTGTTAACAGCAGAATATTGTGTAGCGGTGTACTATGAGATAGAACGCATGCACTTACAGAGTGAACTGGTGTTGAGAAGCTTGAAGAGCTTTTGAGCGAGTTGTACACGCGATGTAAAGAGTAAAGAGAAAGTTATGTTTCTATCATAATGGACGAAGTCCTTATATACCATATTGTGTAGTCCGATGACTAAGCATCTATCCTAAGTAAACTATCCACATCACTCAACATGCAGACAAGGTGCGAGAGCAATGCGTTCCTACTCTATTGTATATATTAATAGAAAAGAAGCATAATTGATGTCCATGCGGTTATCGCATAGCATCATGTTGACAAGGATCATTTGTCGACGTACAGCAAGATCACAAGTCATGTGATGAAGAGCATGTCACGTGTTACCGTGTCAACAGTTGTCAGCCGAAAGTGATTGTTGAAGTGATCCTTCAGTGTTGACTAGCCTAGCGGCCATCCTCGTGGTGCCCTCTAGGTGGACCATAACAGAGAACACTTCGAGAATCCACCTCCAGACCTCAAGAACGATGAAGAACATTACGAAGTAGAGGCAATCATCAATCATCGAAGATGACGCAATGTGTTACAGTACCTGATCAAGTGGAAAGGTTACCCAACCTCAGAAAACACTTGGGAACCTGAAGGAAACTTAGATGGAGCGCAGCAGATCCTTACAAAGTATAAGAAGGGAAACAAACTCCAATAATCTGCTATGACTTACCTCTCCACCCAAACCAAAACTCCGTCAACGTCTCCTGCTTCCTCTTCATCCTCTACTCAAACCTCTGTTATCATAACACCACACTCTGTCTTCAACACCCCTGTTGATGCTAATCAAGCCTCAAGAACCTCAACCTTTGCCAAACTCGTCAACAACCACCCTCCTCTTGCCGTCACCTCAACCGTTGCCAGTCAGGATTCAGCCTCCCTCGCCTCAGCCTTTCCATTCCGCCCCTTACCATCCTACACCCTTCACCAAGGCAATTCTGAATACATCTCACTTGTCAATGACTTACCAGTTGAACTACCTCCCATTCCTAGTGAACAACTCAATCTCGAGTATTCCCTCCTTGAACTACGACAACAACTTGACTTCACGGGACTTATACCGGAGGAGTCCAATCTACCAAGGGATCAGGACGCTCTATCCGCAATTGACGTCTACAGGTTCTCGCTTGCTTCTTTCGTGCATCATGCACGAATGCTCCTCAGATTTGAAGAGCAACTTCGACAGTCTCACTCTGCCTATCTTGGCTGCAGCTTACCCAACCCTCTACGAGAACGTTTGCTTGCAACTTGGGGAGACTATTGATTTCTCAGCAATGAGGTTGGCTTACGAAGCATCCCACTGAGCCAATCTCGCCCTGTACAGAGTCATGACGTTCCCGGACGTCCTGGGACAGGAGAACCTCACTCTCCAACAACTCTACAACCTCCTCACCCCGTACATTCAGTACCACGCACTCCTGCAGTCCCACCTGGCCTTCCTTACCCACAACGAGATGAACGACCTGATCAGAGCACTAGCGTTCAGGTATATGCCACGCCTAGGTATCAGCCACCTCACATTGCCCGAACAAATGCAATCTCTGGTACAACTAGCAGCAGACAACCTTATGGAGAGTGGCAGAATCTACCCCCTGACGGAAATGAATACAGGAATGCGCAACAGAGCTTTCCTTATCAAACTCCCGTCCAATTTAGCCCCTCCTTACCACCTAATTGCTACGGCCGCTCTCTCTGTCCTAGAATGGATCCCAGAATGCGAGGCTATCCTCATGGGCGAAGGCATCATGACGAGGAACGACCACCCCTCCAGGTTCGTTTCTCAAACGACGCAAACGACGCCACCCAGGCAGACTTCCAACAGAGGATCGACAACTTCTTCCGAGCAGAACCCTTCCAACGAGGAACTACCAGAATTACTACTGGGTTACCCGTCCGAAACTATGGACAAACAGCGACTTCGAGAAGTGGTCACAGACCTCCAGGATCTTCACATCCACCCCGAAGAACCCCCTCGCCACTCCACACCGTTGACGAGGATCTCTACTACTTCTCCAACGTCAGAAGCGGAAGATCTGACTAGGTTCATTCCCAGACATTACCAGACCATTCCCATTGACGCCCACTACATCCTCGGCTTCAACCCCGACATGGGACCTGATGAAAGTAGTGATTTGGAGATCGCTTCTAATGAAGGGAATAATGTTATGGACCCAGGAACTCACGTCCTAGTTCCTGAGGGACAGAACCTTCTCAGAGTCATCTCTGGGCATACATCCAACTATAGGCTCACACCTCTCCCTCCTATCTACAATTGCGACAAGCTTAATGCAGTACTACAATGAGCCATGCATGCAGCTCCTTACTGCCACATTATTGGAGACGGTGAAGTCCTTAGCACGTATCCAATGTGCTGGATGGCAGCCATTGAGAATGGATGGCGCCCCTATCCGGTCACGGATAATTGTACAACCTGGCGACATCCATACATGTTCTATGATGAGCAAGAACTTCCTAGAGTTCTTGCTGCGCTCATTGAGTCAGGAGAATACGGGCATCACTACCCGTCGCAGCTTTGGCTGTTCGACAACTTGTCCAATGCTTCTTCTGACTCCTCAGAAGATGTACCACTCCATGCTATTGTCTCCTATTACCAGGAGATGTCCTCGGAGATCGTTCCCTACGATCTCTCATCCTCATCCTCGTCCTCCTCGTCCTTCTCGGCCTCCTTGGCCTCCTCGTCCTCATCTGCAGCGCCTACGCCTCAGGAGTCCTCCATGGGCTTCCCCACCTCGTCCGAACGTTCTACTGTCTCAGGTAATGATGACTCAGAGTAGATAGAACGTTATAGCAGATCATGGACTACGATCTAGATACAGACTGACTCATTGGACGCTCTGTAGTGTACTAGTAGTTTCTCTTCTTCGATCGGTGACTCGGACAGACACGTATGACTTGTATATACAGTAGTACACAGACGGCCTCTGGACTTGCATAAATAGGCATAGACTACAGGATCAAAAACTCCAAGTTTTTGATTCTCTTCTGTTGTAACTTAACTGTTACCCGTCTAATCCAAGATTGGTCGATCTTAACTTCTAATCCTCTGAAGTTAAGGACTCATAGCTGCGACGATTCAACACTATCGGTTGCTAACTATACCTTGGTATTGTTACTTCACCAATTCACCTATTAGCAGGCTGGTTAAGGATTTCAATCCTTAATTAGCTAGGCACCTCCTAACTTAGGTCTAGGAGCCCGCTGAACCATAACATTCACCGCACTTTACCCTGGTAGCCATGGGCCAGCATTTATCGGAGATATCATCAACGTCTTCTTATTTGGGATTATGGTTGCACAGACGTACATCTATTTCACGACCTACAGGTGTGTCGTGGAGTTGTGACCCGATACTACTCATTGTTAATTGTTCGCTCAGAGACCGGATGTGGATGAGGTTAATGGTACGTTTGTATGCAGGTTTGCTTCGAGGTTGATTTGTTCAGCACCTGTGATTCATCAAGGTCCTAGTAGTCTTTTTCATCGACATTGCCAACACAATCGACGACCTCATATTTGTCTATGAAGCTGTCATCCAGAATTTTGGTAAGCCTAATAAAACATGAGGTCGTGCAACGCTGATGATAGATTCAGGTAACTTTGAGGCTCTCAGCACCACAGCAAATTGGAGTACGTTCACAGGTTCTCAGACCAGTAATGACCGCTCATTCCCGCCTAGTCAGCGTCGGAGGTGAAATCTATATTTGGATATTGAGGGCATATCTGATGGTAACCCCTTATACTCCAAAGGACCAGTAACCACTGTGAGTGGTGACAATGAACTCAATTTTATCTTCGGCTGACACTCAATATAGGGGATTATTGGATTAATTGTCCAGCTGTTCTTTTCTTGGAGAATACATGTTCTAACAAACAATTTATTGGTGGTCTTGGTCGTGGTCACCCCCGCCTGCGCAGGAGCTGGTAGGTCCTGAGTATGGAACCACAAACGTGATAAATCTGACCATTTGCCAGTCGGCTCAGTCATCGTTGTACATAAGATAGTCCTCATCCCAGAGTTTGCTAGGTTTCAAGAGTTCAAGGTCAGTGCCTGCAAGCATAGTGTTAGCGCTTGTGTCTGACTGACTATACTGTGGGGATCTAGGGGTACGTGATAATGTGGCTTGCTGGTGCCGCTGCGGCGGATGTTATGATCACAGCAATTTTGGTGTGGTTCCTGTACACTTCCATTGACTGACTCTCTGCGAATCTGTGACGCTCATCATTGTCTAGGGTACGCATTCTCAAACGTGTAAATCATCACGGGACATCCTAACACAGAGGTTAATAGCAAAAACATAAGAGCGGTTTCCCATCATCAGATAAGATGGTTGACCGCATCATCCGACGTATGTTGACTTTTGGACTGGACACCAAATCATGGTTGATAATTTTGTGTAGTCATGATACAAACCGGTTTACTTACCTCAACAATCACGATGATCGATCTCATTCTATTCCTCACCGATGTGCGAACCATTGTCTAACTAATTAATATTCTACTTACCAATCTCATTTAGCCCACAGGAACGTACGTATTATGCTTTCATTGAACATCCTATGCTCATTCATCCTATCGGCAGTCACTCGGCTTTCAATATCCCACTATGTAAACTATATTCCAATTCTCTTCTCAGTACCCTCAACTCGCGAGGGGATTGGAAGTATGACTCCTCCAGAATTGGTGCCTCCGTCGGGACGTTTGTAGTCAACAATCCCTCTCATCAGGTGGGCACAATGGAGTCTGATTGGAGAGAGAATCCTACATCGTCTCAAAACCCAGCTGAGAAGGTGACGATTGGGATATATATCTCTATTTGCCTTGGCACTGAATTTGTCGATAGGTCGTCAACCTCACGAACCCTATGCGGAAGGGGAGATTGACTGGGTCGCCGGAATTTTCTATTCACGTAGAATCCCATGAAATGGGGGAAGTGTGACCTCGAGGGGTCAGAGAGATCCAAGGGGCGATGACTATCCTTCACGGAAAGACTGAGTTTAATTTCCTCTCTCGTCTTCAAGTAGACCTACTGGAACAGTTCTATATTTATTTATTGGGTTTACTAAGTTTTTATGGTACCAATTCTTCTACTATTTTCCAGAACTCCGAATGTCGCTAATGTATTCGGTCACTTCAGTAAAATACCTACTAAATACTTTATCTATTCTAATACAGCAGAAGTGGGCATACTTAATCATACAATGTCGGTATGAAGTTCTGATATGAAAATATTTGATGCGTTGTTAATTTGAGTATAGTAAGTCGCGAAATGCACAGACCACTATGGGGAGCTTTGTGACGCTTCTCAACCACGGAATGGTATTTCACGAATTGTATTAGTTTGATTCAGGGGGCAAACGCATATGACGAACCCTCTCCCACGTCATATCTCCACCACGACCATCTACTATAACACCAGCCGCACCCAAGTCGGTCGGTCCATATCCCCTTCTGGAACGCCTTTTTCAGACCAATATACGGGAGTACCTTTCTCTTCATCTTCTAGTTCCCAAATGTTGCGTCTGTCTCTTTCACGATTGCCTCTGACGACTTTATCAACAGTGAGGGGGATATCCTCGTATCTAAATCGTTTGATTCTCCGAGCGTGTTCTTCCGCGAATGAGTCATTGGCGTGTTTGTAGAGTTGAAAGAAAAGGGTTTGTTGGGGGACGGCGGCTTCTACAATTCTCTTGTACGAGAGGGACGCATCCGATGATATCATTTGGATTACCCCAGTCTGTGCAGCACCCCTGGTGATATTTATTTCACCTGGGAGCATAATCAATTGGATGTTTGTAGAGTTTAGTTGGATACTTGCCATCAGGATGGCCAAGATTTGCATGGGCAGCACCCGAACGAACACGGGTATCGAGGACTTGAACCCAAGAATGCGGGTTGAGGGGTCACATCTTGAGAATAGTCGCATCACCCGGGCGGTAAAGAAGAAACGAGAGAATGCGCGTGTATTTTCTTTGTTAGCTACCGGAAGTTGATTAGTTCATCCCGAATTTACTCGGATTTATGTTACTCACTGAGCTCATCGTCTGCAACGGACGTATAAAAAGCTTTGGTCGTGCTTGAAAGCACTTGGCAGGCGACGGCCTAAGATATGTGTTATTGTTCGACAAAGGGATTGATCAATGAGTGTTGGAAAACATACCTCCATATCCCTAAGGCTGAGTATCTTATCAAGCGGGGGATTTCGCTTCGCAGCCTCCTGGACTCGCCGTTCGTTCTTCGTCCTGTGTTTCTTCTCCAAATTTAATCTCCGAATTCCTGATGCATTGAGCGGACCGAGGTGTCTTGACAGTGGCAAATGTTCCAGAACTTCTAAGAATGGACGGACTCGTAGATAACTGTGGCGCCTCTCTCCATAAATCTGAGTATGAGGAGTTTTCTAGTAGGATGTTCCTATTGGACGACATGAGAAACAGCGTCATATGAATCTGGGGATACATAAACTCTGTTACGTCGTAAATGTTATGAACAGACCCTTGGTAGAGCCGTGCCAAGCTTGCTCAAGCCACACTGTCACGCGCACGTCTGCGCGTGACAGTTGACAGCACTATTGCCCCCATGCGCGGTCAGCTTATCAGCTCCCAAATGGACAACTCATGACCAGGATTCCTTCCCAAATGCAAAACACGGTTCTCCGATAATGGTGAAGGAGGTTTCTTATCATGGCCACTATCCCCATACATACTCTGCGGCAGGTATATTGATGGAGGCGCTTTTACTGAAGTTGTTATGGTTGGTGGGCTTGGTTCTATGAAACCAACAGTGTATGGTCTCATACATATCAATTGATAGTCCCGTAGGTACCAACGCAACAACCAGAATAGTTCCTAATCAATTGTGATAGAGTTTACTTGGAGGCAGAGCTTGTTTTCTCGATGAAGTTACTCTGTCTGCCGACTATCCGGCCTTTCCGTGCTTCTGAACTTTTATGGGCTCGACTCATTCGATACAACAAATGCCGTTATCTCCCCTTAAATACTCCTGGTACTCAATGCAAGGTTCACCTTTCTTGCTCTTGTTCACCTTGTTCAGACCGTCGGTTAATGTGTCATCAGAATAACCAACGTGTAGCCATGAAGGATCAAGACAATGAAAAGGACGAAGTCGAGAAGGATTTGGGCCGCGAGACCGTTTCAATCAGTGGTAGTGGCAAAGATATAGACATTGTCGGGGCACTTCCAACTCCTGGTTCGCCAGAAAGAATTGACGCGGAGAAGAAATTATTGCGGAAGCTGGATATGAGGCTGCTACCAACCATTTTCCTCATTTTTATCATGAATTACATTGACGTACGTTCCTTTCTCTCTTGCTATCAACATTCGGTGATGCGTAACACGGCTCTAGCGAAATGGGATTACAACCGCACGGTTGAAGGGTATGCAGCAAGATTTGGGACTTAACGGTACGAAGCCTTGAGGTAAAGTATGCATGAGACACTCATGATTGCCGCAGACGTTCAATATGCAACTGTCATCGCCGTTCTATACGCAACCTATTGTCCAGCTCAGATACCCTCAAACATGGTGAACTCGTACAACGAGGCATTAACGAATACTTCTAACTTGACCAGGCCTTGAACATTGTCACTAGGTATGCATCTATTCCAAACATCTGGTCACTGGACTCACGCAAATCTTCAGACCTTCCTGGTATATTGGCGCCTGCGTCGTTGCCTGGGGCTTGACGAGTTTGCTGACTGGGGCAAGTCCATTCTTCTTCCTATATTTCGACTTGAACACTGAATGAATGAGTTTCGTAACACAGGTCACCAAGAATTTCCCTGGAATACTCGCTTGCCGAATATTTATTGGTCTACCGGAATCGGCCTTTTATCCTGGAGCTATGTACCTTCTGTCTCGTTGGTACACCAAGAAGGTAGGCCTCCCCTCAGCTTACGACCAGCCCGACTTTGACCCGGATGTCTAGGAATTGGCATTCCGTTCTGCTATCCTCTATTCCGGGCTTCTGTTGTCAAACGCTTTCGGTGCTGTAAGTAGCTTTCCCTTCGTAAGTATTATAGCTTACCGGGAGATCAGTTACTCGCGGCTGGTATTCTTTCTAATATGGAGGGGAAACGGGGGGTTCGAGCCTGGAGATGGTGAGCCCTTGTCATTCTGAGTCTGTACCCAGCTAACATTAGCCCTCAGGCTCTTTTTCATCGAGGTACGCTGTAATATGTTATGGATTCTGAACGGCCTAACGTGGGTACAGGGTGCCATCACAATCTTAGTCGGACTGTGTAGCATGTAAGTTCATAAATTGTCAGTCGCTAGATGATCACACCGTTGACTGACGCTCGAAAATCATGAAAATTATAAGGTGGCTGCTTCCAGACTACGTGAGTTCTTCTGGATTTCGAAACTTCCACCGTAAACTCAATGATCACTCCAAAGCCAAATAATACCAGGTGGATGTCCCAGGATGAACTGAGGCTCGCCCAAGCTCGTCTTTCAGAGGATGCGGGAGAAGCAGATAAAGACAGTGCCGAGGACTCGTGCGTCTCCCAATGACATCATTCCGTGTTGGTGCTAACGATATTTCAGAGCATGGCAGGGCTTGAAGATGGCGATAAAGGATCCTCTTGTGCCGCTGTTCTCACTGATGACGACTGCTCAGTTGTTGGGGCTCAGCTTCGTCAGCTTCTTCCCTACGTACGACCAGTCCCGTTTTCCAACGAAATCATTTTTGACGCCTCGCCCTTCATCAGTTTAACACAAACTCTCGGCTTCAACACGACTGTGACCCTGTTACTAGCAGCGTAAGATTTTATTTGTCATGGAACTCATAGCCTTTTTGACATACTTCTCGTTGCCATAGGCCGCCTTGGATTCTTGCCGCGATAGTGTGCTGCATCAACGCGTGGCATGCAGGTATGGGTTCATTACGAGCAGACCAAGTAGTTACGACTAACGTGATCCCTCAGATCGAACAGGAGAACGTTACTTCCACCTATCAGGTTGGTGGTGGGGAGTGATTGTGGGGTTCATCATTGGATTGTCCACAACATCCGTCGCTGGGCGATACGTGTCGCTCTTCTTGATGGCGTGTGGAAACGTTGGTATGTTCATATTTGTTCAAGTGTAAAACGTTTCTTGAGGATATTTCATAGGTTCTGCCATGACCCTAGCCTGGGTTGCCAACACCATTCCCAGACCACCTGCGTAGGTCCAAGTTATCTGATAATTATCTCAGCAACTAAAGAGCCTTGTTTAGCAAGAGGGCTGCGGCAATCGGTATCGTAAATAGTATAGGAAACCTGGGTACCCTGTAAGCCATCGAAGCTAATCTGGATAGCTATTGCTGACCGTCTATGACAGTATGGGATCCTACACCTGGAAGGCAGACTGGAGCCCTGAGTATCATCCATCAATGGCTATATCTCTTGGTGGCCTTGTGATTGCTATACTGTTGTCATTGGGTAAGACCTCCGATAAGCTGCATGTGTCCAATCACTCAGTCATTTGCAGTCATTCGTCAAATACTTGTACGCAAGAACAAAAAGCTTGATGCCGACGATAATGCCCCTATGCAAGAAGCTAATAGGGCGCGGGTCGAAGAAGCAGCACGTCTAGAAGGTATTACACTAGAGCGAGCAATGGAAAGGAGGAAGGGGTATCGCTATTTGTATTAATTACCAGATTATACAGCATGAGAAACATCACTCATCCTCAGGTACTTCGCGAGCAACATTATTTATTATTGTACGCACGCTGCTTCCTATATCCCAATAATCCTCCATGGCGTCTAAAAGAGCAAGTATTGGTGGGTGGGTCCAGTATTTTTAATGACTAGCTATATGATTGGTTTATGCAATCATGTGTGGATTCGTCACCTGATGGATCGAGGGCTCTTTGACCCCGTATAAATAACAGAATTGCGTTCCTTATGGCGACCTCCATTATATTCTTTGACATTCCTTGCCGATCCCCCGGGAAAGCATGGTCTCTGAATACCTGGAAGATCAGGCAAGTTCCAACCGAGCGTAGCTGTGCGTAAAAATCTCAATGTCAGACTGTGATTAGATATATCCTGCAATTCAAGCGCATTGCATTCGAAACTCAATGGGTTGAGTATCCGGACATAGAAGGCGTCTGCAAAGCACATGGAATTAAACCCACACAACTCAAATCTGACGGTTCCCCGCATTACACCTGTCCTGCGATAGTGGATAGATCAACGGGTGTTGCCCTCGCGGAATCGACACTCATCGCTCAGTACCTCGATAAAGCTTACCCAGATACACCAAAGGTGTTTCCAATGGGTTCAATCGGTCTTCAGTTCGCATTCGCGGGAGTGCATGACTCGAGATTTAGTCCGGGATGGCCTCTCATAGTTCCTGCTGTTGCCAAGATCCTCAACCCAGACAGTGCCAGGTATTTCAGCCGGACCCGTTCGGAGAGGTTCGGCAAACCGATAGACGAGTTAATTACAACAGAAGAAGAGAGGCTGAGAGTCCTCGCTAAATTCAGGGTAGTATTTTGGACTGTCATAGAGGGATGGTACTCAAAGACGGAGGAGGGTTCATTCCTGATGGGAGGAATAGTCTCGTACGCAGATTTCGTCATTGCCTCTGATGTTCGATTCCTCGCCGCCGCGTGGGGTGAAGGAAGTGATAATTGGAAGGAATTCAAGAGCTGGGATAGTGGGAAATGGGTGAGGCTGAAGGACGAGGTGGATAGGTTATGTCACGTACCGTCAGAGTAAGATTGGGCTGGGGCCGTTAGAACTTAACATCATTTGTGCGCGACTTGCGCATTAGTTCCAATTCAATGCGCGACTTCCGTAAATACCTCGTTCCCTTTGAGACCTTTCGGAATAATTCATTCGGAGGAGGACACAATGTGTGTGGGTGTCGGGACTGGCCTTTCACAGGGCCATTGATGGTGCTCCTACTACAGGCGTGCCGAATATCATGATGCCGCAAGACTCAAGCGCACAAATAGCCCTTGGAAGGTTATTGGGATTTCATAGAGACGTCTTGGAAATACCCCGGAGGCCAGGCTCGGTAAGAAATTCCGTTTGGTGTTTTGAGAGATGACACGCTTGCTTGGACAGTACTGGCAATTCCTTTCCAATACAAAGTAGTGGAATGTGTTCACGATATCCATTAAACTCCAATAGGCTTTCTCTGGCATTGTTACTAGACGATTGACGGTAATACCGTGCCATCGATATATTAAAGCATAATGGGGCAACCTCTAATAAGTTAACGGTCGAAACATAGCATAAATGTGCAAACTGCCTTCATCAACGATTCTCATCCGTACTGCGGTCACTATACATGATTTCGCTCAGTTGCTGGTCACCTGTTATACCTCCCTGATTCTGGAAGTTCACCGCAGAGGGCTGTGAGATCATTGAGTCTTGAATTTGGCAGTTAGCTTCGCGGAGATTGATGATCAGTCTTGTCCCCTGTCGAATGTTCTTCCTCATTTACAACTTGGACGGCATTCTGGGAAGCACTTACGCATATACAATAGACAACTGCAAGCCACCTGCCCGATAGATTGAGCTTATAGTTCAACGTGTGGCTTACCACTCACCCTGTCCAATCCAGCCCACCAAAGCTCCAGTTATTGGGAACTATGAGTTGTATATCCGACAGGAAACTCATGAAACCGACCACTAGGGGATCCAAGGTCGGAGAAGGTTGCTTACGAGATTTAAATCACTCACAAAAAATCCTGAGAGCATCAAATTCATCAGTTTGTGCCTCTCGAGAAAATATCACTCACGGAATAAAGAATAAAGTCCCATCTCGGTAGAACACGTAAATTACCGGTGAGAAATTCTTGAAGAAGACAATTCGAGCGCGAATGGAAGCCCCAGTGGATTTCGCATCTGCTAAAGTTCCCCAAAATTTGACGAGCGTCAAGATGACCTCCAATAAAATGATGGAGAATCGAGTCAGCCTGTGGTATTGAGTTTCTAGACCAGTCAAACTATTTGGCAAGGCTGTGACATACCAAGCCCCCTTATGCATATGGAACCATGTCGCAAGTATGTTAGAGGGGAGACCAGGACCGATGTAACACCCGTGTAATGGGACAGAACCGGAGCCGTATTTCTGGAACGAAACACAATCGAAAAAAGACATGATCATGTATACCTACAATCAATGTCACTGTCAAAACAGGGTACAAGATACAAGGATTAGGACGTACCAGCACCTCAGCTAATATATTATCAGAATTAAGATCAGTATATCCCATGCAGCTAGATAACCACATACCGGCAGTGGATATTGCTAGAAAAATTGTGACTAACGGCTCATAAAGACGTTGTTACCTCTGATAGTTCACGGGCGACTCACCACCACGGTGACAATTCCACAGTGCACGTAATCTCATGATGAGCAACACTTTGGTGGTCACAGTCATCAGAATATCCGCACTACAGGTTCTGTCAATAGAGTTTGGGAACGCAAAGAAGGAGCGGGTTCGCACATTGCTCCAAGCCAGAAGACTCCGACACAACTAAATCTCGTCATAAATCTATCAGCGTATACAGTGAAATGGTGGTTAGACCCACGTCTGTCAAGGGTTACCTTTCAAGAATATAACGGCAGAATTATATACGCACTCTCAACGGAAGGAAGGTACTCTGGGAGGCTAACAAGAACGACATCACTGGGTGAGAATATAGCAGGGCGAGAATGGACGTTGCGTACAGTAAATATCGATACTTCTCTGAATTTCAGTTGTGATGTAAAACAGGAGCTTTGTTGAAGACTTACGTGACCCTTATAAGACTCCACACACGAAGGGAGAGGTACATAGTACGTATCAATGACCATGAACCACTATCAACGTGTAAGAAGTTGGTGTAAAAAAGAGTACGACCTATGGTTACCGATATATGTATTTAATCTGTCAAATGATTCAGAGTCACGACCACGCGCCCGAGAGCTAATCTTGCCCACCTCTTTTGGAATCATATAAATTGTGTCGTATAGAAGCAGTGTAAGTGCGGAGACTAGAGCCAATGGCGAAATTAATCACATCCGAATTTTTGGGTCAGTTACTCACCGTGGAGGGATACATTGTGCTGCGTTAGTTGGGCGTCGGATATGACTTCAGCCTGGGGAAATGGGTCCGACATTGTCTGGTGGAAAGTGAACTTCCTGTCGATAAATTTTGGGCTCTCCGGGAAGTCCTCATTTATACCATACTACCAAGCGACGAAAAAGCTCGCTTGGTCCCCAGGCCTGAACTATTTCTACGATCAGTATTAAGGTGCTGATTTTCGTTGCTAAACCAAGTTTGGTGGGAAATAGAAGTAATATCGGTGGGATATATCATTGTTGAGATGGATGTAATATACGGTGATTGGTGGTTTGGAGGCCAGGAAGATCCAACGACATCAAAACACTCTCACGGAACGACGCAGCTGGGACAATCATGGCTGAATTCCAGGTAATTTATACACAGATAAGCTATAAGTACGTTGTACATCAAATTATGAATGATTGCGACGATCGAGTCTGCAACGATTGGAAAAAGATGCTACGGCATATAAATCGTAGTGATTGAATTCATATTTAGTACCATCGTAGTTAGGCCCGTCTTCGCCAGCAAGCCATTCCACTCTTTATCTGGATTTTCTATCCTTATATCCTGGTGTCAATAGAAGCCTTCAAGTCTCGCCTTTCAGTGGCTTTGTCCTTGCACATTGGTCTCAGCAGAATAGGATACACGTCTAAGTCAAGTGGATGACATTCCATCGTGTATCAGATGTCTCACCGTATCAAATGATACCGGTTGCGTCCGGAAGGGACTTCGCCACCGTCAGGGGTTACATGTGCTCGCGAAGCTCCTTAGAGTGTTAGGGCTTATTCAGGACCTTCTTCGAGTCTAATATTGATTATGATATTGATTTCTGATGAATATTCTGCGTAAGGCTTGACATGAGCCTCACCAAAACAGACCAAAGTCTGTTTCGACAAATGAGGCTCGGGTAGAGGTACTAACGAAGGGAAAACATAAAGCATCGGTTGACCAATGTTCGCTTTCGAGTCTTGATATATGACCTGGAACTGATAGTGGCAAGACTGTATTCTCAAACCGTGCACTAAAGACTGTTGCCAGGAATGAGCGAGGAGCATCCATGGCTCTTACAGGGCCCCAATGACTTGTTAACCCACACTCTTTTTCTTATTCTACGTGTTGACAAATAATGCCTAAGTACAATTGGGTCCATTACCTTGAGGGAGGTTTAACAAAGATTATAGGGGTAATACGAGTGTGTAGTGTAGGCGGAGTATAGGCACGAGGAACTAGGTTCCACACAAAATAGATACATATATTAGACATAATATAAAACATAAGAATATATGGATGCGCACCTAGGTTCCACACAAAATAGATGCGGAACCTAGCGGGTGAGCGCCTCCTTTCAAGTGTTTCGATATCCCAACGATATCCGAACACAACAACTGCGGCTGCACTGCCTAACAGTGCCAGTCGCCCCTATACTGTACCGCACCTTCTATAACATAGTGTCGGTACCGAAATGCCCGACGATCGATAAGGTTACCCTCACACCTCGAAATGCCGCCCTTGTCCTGAGCCAAGGGACCTCCATCGGTGACCCAGTGGCGCAGCGCCCTGAAGCTTCCAGCTGTCAGCTGCCTGTATATTTGGTGAGCCCACATTCACTCAACATGACATCAACGCACTCAGAACCTCTGCAAGGACCACCAAGATAATACACCATAACTGATTTTCCCACACTCGCCATTGCTCACAAACAAACATATTGTGAGGTGAGCTAATAGACGGACCACTACCAAGGGCGACCAGCCTCGTCTTATATCGGACCTAGACTCCTGCAACTCAACGTTCGGCTGTCCATGTCATGGTGCTGGGGACAGGACAGTCGCAAACCCTCACGCCACGTAAAGTACAAACGACAATGGTATTGGAGAGAGATCAGGCTATTCTTAGCCTGCTTCCGATTATCCTTACAGGTTGTACATGCGGTCAGCACTGACACGAAGGAACATGTCCGTGACTTTCTTCAGAAGTTTGAAATTTACGGAATACTCTCATGTCCTTGGTATTTCTGCATCTACTAGGTATAAATACCTGAGCCAATTAATTGGGCGTGTGTACGCTCGGCTAATCCAGACTGTCGCTACAAGATTCCCACAGCCGACATAGAAGATATTTATTCATGGACCAACACTCGCAGAGGCACAGACAACCACGCCAACCTTGTGGCACCTGACCATAGGAGTCCTTCCAGATACTCCAGATAGCAACCATGGAGTGGATAGGGAGTGGCCCATGACCTATCAAATCTAATTGCGAGATACGGCCTTCCGGGCTGGTTCGCCGTTCCCAATATATTCTCTACCAATCCGACTTTCGGGAATACTGGTGGAGGCAGTTTCAATACTTAACGATTCCTAGGAACATAAGCGAATGTATTACCCAGTCATGATGGGGGGGAAGGAACTCGCAAAGACCAACTCATAGACCACGTACACCTCAGAACGCTCCTTGTACTATTCCTGTATAAATTCCTAAGACATTATGGAGGCTAGATTTCTCACTAACGTTATCCCGTCTGCTGTCCGGATAGAAGCCTCATAATCCCCTATAGTTATTTTTGACCAAGCTTCTGCACCCCGGCCTTCGGTCTCTATCCGACGAATGGAAACAGCATTTCCCCAAATGCTTTTAGAAGATATTCGGGTCACCCATCTTCGCTTCTCCTCGCTCATCTCGCTAGAAGGCCCTCCTTAAGACAAGTCGCGATCCAAGAAACCACTGACATCTACACCATGAGCGACCAAGATGATGCAAAAGCCAAGGTCTCCATGGAGGAGGTCCAAAGAGATTTAGATCGCGAAGCGAGCTCGATTGGTGGGAAGGGTGTGGATTCTGTTGAGGGACTTCCACCCTCGGGATCATCAGAAAGGATCACTGCGGAGAAGAGGCTAGTGAGGAAGTTGGATATGAGGTTGTTGCCGACCATTTTTGTCATTTTTGTCATGAACTACATTGACGTTTGTCACCCTTCTCTTCTTTAATATCATTGTTTGATGTCGTATCTCATGGTCACACAGCGAACAGGAATCACAACTGCACGATTAAAGGGTATGCAGGAGGATCTGGGGATTAACGGTACGATATCTTAAGTAATATGCACATATCAGAAGCTTAGGATTGCCATAGACGTCCAGTATGCAACAATAGTTGCTATATTGTACGCATCATATTGCCCGGCCCAAATACCATCGAATATGGTGAGCTTGAACACCGAAAATTATTGACCACTTTACTAACGAAGATAGGCCTTGAACATTGTTACCAGGTACGTATTCTTCATAACCCGTTTATAGGTACCTTCACGCAAGTCTTCAGACCGTCTTGGTACATTGGGGCCTGTGTCGTTGCTTGGGGCATAACGAGTTCTCTGACTGGAGTATGTATGCAATTACCCCCACGTTCGACCTGAATTCTAAGTGGTTCTACAACACAGATCACCAAGAATTTTTCTGGTATACTTGCTTGTCGTATTTTTATTGGTCTACCGGAGGCGGCATTTTATCCTGGGGCTATCTATCTCTTGTCTCGCTGGTACACTAAGAAGGTATGCTTTTTTAGATTTCGTGGATTTTTGTTAACTTGGGTGCCTAGGAACTGGCATTCCGCTCCGCTGTTCTTTATGCCGGCTTGCTATTATCGAACGCTTTCGGTGCTGTCAGTGATCTCCCTTTACGAAAAAGTCCCAACTCAACAACGAAATAGCTAATCGCAGCTGGTATCCTCTCCGATATGGAGGGAAAACGTGGGATTCGGGCTTGGAGATGGTGAGTCCTTATCATCATTCTGACTTTGTATGTAATTCACACAAGTCCTGAGGCTATTTTTCATCGAGGTACGCCATCATGTTGTCGGGGACTTAGTCCGACTTAACACGGATATCGGATATAGGGTGCTATCACAATATTTGTTGGGCTGAATAGTATGTAAGTGTTAAGTTTATGTCCCGCAAGGTAATTAAACCGTCGACTGACGCTAAAATTCTTCAAGGTGGCTGCTCCCGGATTATGTGAGTGCTCTCGAATCAGATTTGCCGGGTATTAAAGTACAATATTTCCTTTTCCTTAGCCTCATAACACCAGGTGGCTATCCCGTTTCGAGTCGAGGCTCGCCCAAGCACGCCTCTCGGAGGACGCAGGAGAAGCGGATAAAGATACTGCTGAAGATTCGTGCGTCTCTTCATCGACATCCTCCGGCACTCACGCTTATGAGAATACAGAGCATGGCGGGGCTTGAAGATGGCAGTGAAAGATCCTCTCGTACCGTTATTCGCACTGATGACAACTGCCCAATTATTGGGTCTTAGCTTCGTCAATTTCTTCCCTACGTAAGATTCACCTCTGCTGCTAGAAAACGTCATATATCGACACCTAACCTCTACCAGATTGACACAAACGCTCGGGTTCAGTCTGACTGTGACACTGTTGCTAGCAGCGTAAGATGTGTCATTTGGTCGACGCTCCAAATTTGTTGACCGCTGCTTTAGTCCGCCTTGGATATTGGCTGCAGCGATATGCTGCTTGAACGCATGGCACGCAGGTATGTATTCATTAGAATTAGCGGCGCGGGATCAGGGTTGCTGAGACAGTCAATTTGCCAGATAGAACAGGAGAGCGCTTCTTCCATATTGCTGGTTGGTGGTGGGGAGTAATCATCGGTTTTATCATCGGATTGTCTACAATGTCGGTCGCCGGGCGATACGTCTCGCTGTTCTTGATGGCATGTGGTTATGTTGGTGAGTCGGTATTTAATTGAATGTTTTGGGGTCTCTCTTACTATGTTGGTATAAGGTTTCGCCATGACTTTGGTTTGGGTTTCCAATGCTGTTCCCCGGCCACCTGCGTAGGTTCAGATGATTTGGACTGTCCCTCAGTAGCTGAAGAACCCTTTCTAGGAAGAGGGCTGCTGCAATTGGTATTGTGAACGGCTTCGGAAACTTGGGTAACCTGTGAGTCATTGGAGACCCCTTATCTTTAAGGTAGCTATTAACGATCTATGTCAGTATGGGATCCTATACCTGGAAGGCAGCTTGGAGTCCTGAATATCATCCCTCAATGGCCATATCCCTTGGTGCTCTCGTCATTTCTTCGCTGTTGGCATTGCGTAAGGTTTTCAATCGGGTGATTTTGCCAAAAATACTCAACCATTTGTAGTCATTCGCCAAATACTTGTGTACAGGAACAGGAAGCTAGACGCCGACGAAGCTGCGGCCATGCAAGGGGCTAATAAGACACGAGTTGAAGAGGCAGCACGTCTTGAAGGCCTCACATTTGAACAAGCCATGGAAAGGAGAAAAGGATTCCGTTATCTGTACTGATCATTTTCATATTCGACCAATGATACATCTATATGATTACGTATCACTGACTCTGTTCTATAAATATATTCCGCAAGCTCTTTCTGCTTGCCATGTTCTGCAGTCTCTTGGCAGTCTCCATAACTGCGAGTTGGGGCGATATTTTGTTGGTATTCAACATGCTCCATGCTCCAAAGTTGACATGCGTCATGATGACGACCCTTGACATGGAAAAAAAATAACACCAAAACCCACCACTAGAACTCGGTGCTTCGCTATCTCTAGATCTAGTATGGATCTCATAGGTAACCCGAATCTTCTGAGAATTCATCGCACGAAATGGACGGCAATATTACATTTTGGTTCAATTATTGGAGAATCAGCATCATAAGATCTGTAGGGCCTCAATTGGTGACTTTGGCATCCATTGACTCGGGGAACTTGGGTGACTTGCCCCACGTTCAACTGAGGCTTGGATCATCATTTGGAGTCAAGTGTGGTAGCGGTCGCAGCCGACTGCAATCCGCTGAGTCGAACCCAAGTCGAATAATCAAACCTACACCATACAGGATGATATGTTGTTCCTATTTGGTTATCATCGATTCGACCTTGTGATTGACCCAGTGAATAGCCCCAGCACAATCACTCCAGTCACGAATACACAGGATCAACAATCCTAATAGGGGAGAGAAAACATGCAAGTTAATATACGGACAAACAATATTCATAGCGCACCCAACCGAGGTACAGAATTGTGAGCCGGGAACAAGGCAACCGAACGGCATTACTTCGAGGCATCCTGTCTGAGACACCATTCGAATTGTTCGGGTACGCGATGGATTCCAAATATTCATAGATATAGCCGGAAGCATTGCGGCCGAATAAGGGTAGGAAAGGAGAATCACGCTGGGAGCCGTGTGTTGCTACGGGTTGCTACACAATGCATACCAATTTGAAAATTTTTTGACATACCCGCTCCGCATGTGGACAAACGAAAGAGCAATAGCAGTCTGTGGTCACCGTGGATTTGAACTATAGCTTGGAACTATCGACAGGCGGTAGCGAGTATGGTGGTTAGAGTGGCGAGAAGCGTGATGCGATAATCTTGGCTGACTTTGCTATCTTGAATGAATGGCCCTAGATAAAGACACTTGTGGTTTTGAGGGTGTTCAGTGTGAGCTTTGGAGGGAAAATAAGCTGGTGTGGATGCAAGTGGAGATTAAAAAGCCATATATTTTGAGCCAAGTTCGAGAAACTTCCGGAGCATGTCGCAAAGCCCGCCTTAAATCGCTGAAGGGTCGGGTAATCAGGACGCCCCATGATGCGATCAGTCCGAGTTACCTTTCTGAGGTGTCCCGGTTTAGACTCAATTTAAAGATTAATAATTATAAATATCATTTCTTTGCATTCTGCTCTTGACCATGGACTCAACGTCGTCCCACCACCAGGGCCCTGGCTCCCTACCGTCGGACTACGCTCTCGTCTCTCATTATGCCCAGAACAACGGTTATGCCCTAGTCTCTGATTCCCACCCGGTCGAAAATTCGAGCGAGGGTTCTTCCGATTCAGATGTATATAGTGGTCGTGTTGGTCTACCCGTGGATCCTGCTGCTCGCCGCCGCCGCCTCAGTAGCACTTCCACCATCGCCATGAGCAATGGGCTGGACGAATCTCTCAGCATGAAAAACGTCCTCGCATCAGAGACAACACCTCTTCTCGCTCCCAACCCACCACTTCCCCGGATCGAAGAATCTGTTGACCGTGACGCCCGCCTCGACGCCGAGTCCCATCTCAAGATGATACGGGAGGAGCTTCCCATCCTAGCTCGATACGCCCTTCCTGTTTTTGGGTGAGTTGCCTTCAAAATTTTAGTCGTGTGATATCCCTGCATACTTACGGCATCCTTAGTACCCATCTCCTCGAATATACCTTGGTTGTTGCATCTGTTGTTTCAATAGGACATCTCTCTACCAATGCTCTCGCTGCTATATCCCTTGGTTCTATGACTGCTTCTGTCTCTGGCTTCAGTATCATTCAGGGCTTTACCTCTGCCCTCGATACTTTACTTCCTAGTGCTTGGACGTCCACTAATCCCCAACTCGTTGGTCTGTGGGCTCAGCGAATGTGTATGTCCCTCATGACTCGCCATGTGTCTTTCGTTGTTTACTCAATGTTCCGCCCGTGTTGTAGGTGTCGTCATGGCGGCTTGTCTAATCGTATGTATTTGGATAAATTCTAATTTCCCTCCGACCTAACATCCAACATCTATCAGCCCATCTACATGATATGGTTTAACGCTGAAGCAATTCTCCTTGCTTTGAAACAAGAACCCGAGGTTGCTCGCCTCGCTTCAATCTATCTCCGATGGGTTTCCCTTGGTCTCCCAGCATATGCCTTTAATTGTATCAGTCGACGTTACTTCCAATCCCAAAATCTCTTCTCCATCCCCACACGTATAATCATGTTCGTTGCACCCTTCAATGCGGTCATCAATTACCTTCTCGTCTGGGGTCCAGAACCCATTCGACTGGGGTTTATTGGCGCCCCAATTGCTACTGCTATTTCTTTCAACCTCGTTTCACTCCTATCTATCATCTATGGCACCTTCTTTGTTCCTAAAACAGCCTGGCACCCGATTTCCAGAAGGATGTTTACGGGCCTTGGGGTTCTAGCTCAACTCGGTGTCAGCGGAGTTGGTCAGGTCGCAAGTGAATGGTGGGCTTGGGAACTTGTTGCCCTCGGTGCAAGTCTCTTGGGTCCCGTCGCGCTCGCTACACAAAGCGTCCTTCTCGTCTCCTCATCTACGACCTTCCAAGCGCCTTATGCTCTCAGTGTGGCTACCTCCGTCAGGTATGTCGTGTGGTCTTGTCTACATGACGAAATCTAACTAAAAATAGAATTGGTAATCTTCTCGGAGAAAATAAGGCGAAACGAGCCAGCGCTGCCGCCATCACTGCGGTTTTGATGGCTCTCGGCGTGGCTGCATTCACAAGGTTAGACATCATTCATTTTACCTTTTGATGTTGACATTGACAATCGGTATGTCGGCACTTTCTTCCGGTTTTTTCTCATAGTGCTATGTTTGTCATATTCCGAAATTCTTGGGCATATATCTTTAATGATGATATTGGTACGCCCCTCCATTCCCACTGTCAAGTTATTGGTCTTACCATGCTACTATAGACGTCGTGACAATGGTTGCAGGGATCCTCCCCCTTGTCGCCCTCTTCCAAGTATTTGACGGCACAGCAGCTGTGACGGGAGGGATTCTCCGTGCACAGGGTAAACAACTCACAGGAGCTGTGCTTAATCTCAGTGCATATTATATTATTGGTATACCCTTCGGTATGCTCCTGGCATTCAAACTGGGTTTGGGATTGCATGGAATGTGGATCGGACTGACGGTCTCATTGGTTTATTGTTCTGTATTGGGAACTTGGGTTGCGTTGAAGGCTGATTGGCAGCATGAGGTGGAGAAAGTTGAGAGGAGGGTGAAGGCGGAGAGGGAGGTGGAGCGTGACTTGGAGCAGGAGGGAGACCGGAGGAAGAGGGGTGCGAGGACCGAAGGTGTGGTGGAGAATGGCACGATGTAATGAATTGTAGTGAGTCTTGCATACAACTCATGAAATTTATGAATACCCGGTTGTATAACAACAATGTGTGAGCACTGGAGGAACGTCTTGTACAGATGCTGGGGATGAAGGCCGGTCATTGGTCATTGGAAGGAGTATCTGAGGCACAATTTGCTATCAGAAGTGATGTTGGAGAACTCTGAAAAAAGCTCTTGATTATTGCCAGACCATCGTGCCAGTGATGATACTGGACCAACAGTTATATACAGAGAATTTGATGCAACCTGTGGCTGACAATTCTATTTTCAGGATATGTAGTCGCTATCACATCAAATATCCCTGAGAGCTACAAGTGTGTATGCTTCAGAAAATGAATATTATCCAACAAAACATGATTCATCATGGCGAATGACGACAATAGCAAGTCATGAACTGCGAAAAGAAAAACGAAAGTCCTTATGCCTCCAAAACACGGTACACCTTGTGCGATGTAGTGTCAGTATTGACAAGACCAATAACGGATACACACAACGCTTACCTTGACTAAACCACTCTTGAGATCTTCCAGCCGGTAGCTTGCAGCCTCGACAGTCTACAATGAAGATTCCAGAATCAGTACAAAAGTGTAACACAAAGACTTTCGATAAACTCACCTGCTGTCCGACATGCTGATTCGCCTGGAACACCCTCACCTTACTCTTCTTCGTCTCAAATTCGCTCACAACACCCCATACCGGACCTCCTCCCTCCCCACCCTCAACTCCATTACCCACATGCTGCTGATACCCTCCCAACCCCTTATGCCCCTTAAACCTCGCATCCACAAGTTCCACAATATCACCCGGCATAATCTCGTTCGCCCGTTTCTGCACCTGTCCCCCATTCTGCAAATACACAAGATACCCATAGGGAATCTGTCTTGTTGGGGGCTTGGCTGCATTAGGGACCTCTGCAAGTACAACATCCACAAACCCTCGATATGACCCATCTCCAATGAGCGTCTTCTTGGACTGTTCATACATCGTAGTCGCGACCTCGCATATCTGTACGCCAACGCGACCCCAGACCGCTATCAAATCATCCGCATCGAGGTGTAGTCCTTCTAAAAGTGCTGGGGCAGCAGCAGTCGGTGGTGGAACGGGAACGGGAACAGTCTGCGAAGGTGGAGGAGTCGCTTGCTCATCAAGTAGCGCTTCCGACCACGATGCTGACAAGTCACCACCCAACGACGAACTTGGGATTGCAGGTAGCTCCCATTGAGATGAAATACTATCCCCCATCGAGGTGGGAGCGGGTGGTGCGGCCCTTGCAGGTGGAGGAGCTCTACCCGCAGGCCTAGCAGGTGGTGGTGGTGGAACATCCTCCTCCTCTGTCACATCCTCCGTCTCTCCAAGAACCCTCGGCTCATCTACAAGGACATACTCCGATTGCTGCGTTTGACTCTTCTTCACAGATGTCGTAGATTGAGTACTCTGCCTTCTAAATGGTGCTGGAACGGGTACAGGTGGTCTTGGGGGTGGCGAAGTTGGTACCGAGGCCCCAGTAGAGGAGGTAGTGGCAATCGACCCACTCGTCCCTCTTCTGTTTGGTAGTCTTGCAGGTGGCAACGGAGGCGGAACATCTTCTCCGGAACCCTCTTCCGAGCCCCTAACTTCCTCATACCCAACTTCCTCAATCTCGCTCTCCTCTGCCTCAACCTTCACACCATCTTCCGAAGCCCCTGATTCACTTGCTCCGGAACCCGGTCCTGTCGGTTTCGTCTGTGCTGGAACGGAAGGTGGTTCTTGTTGTAGAACATGAGACTGGCGTGGTGGCATGCTCATAGGCATCATTCCAATCCTCATCCCTCCCATCCCAGCGAGCTTCGCAGCAATCCTCTCCCTCCTGGCCCTCTCCTCCTCCTCTTCTTCATCTCCCCCCTCCTCCTTCTGTTCCTGGCTTTGCTCCTCCTTCATTTCTTGATCACCCTGGGTCTCTTCGGCATATTCACCGGAGCTCTTCCTTGGGGTAGGTACAGGTGGACGTCCGGCACCTGGTACGGGTACTGGTGCAGCGCCAAATCTGAGCCCACCGAGTTTAGCCATCCGCTCGGCTATAGTCTGTCTCTTCAGTTTCTCTTCATCCTCTTCGTCTTCACCCTTCTCCGCTCCCCCTGCTTGAGCCTCGCCAGACACAGGTACTGGAACAGGAGGCCTGGAAGATGTAGCGATGGTGGCAGTCGTAGGTGATAAAGACACTGCCGAGTCCGCTGCCGATCTCTGTCCTTGGGCCTGTGTTGATTGAGTTTGCGTCTCGCCAATATGCGAAATTCGGCGATCCGGAAGATGGAACGAAGGATCAATCGGATCTATATACATATCAGTCCTCTGTCGGAGAAAAAGTCAGAATTAATCTCATACTCACCACCCTCTTCCTCATCCAATACTTCTTTTTCCTCGATATCCTCCTGCTCCTGCCCTCCCGAAAGCGGACGCGTTCTGAGGACCTTCTCCACATCTTCCTCCTCCATGTCGTACTCGGCATACTCCGATCCAGACTCTTCTTCCTCCGTCGATGCCTGTGGCGGCGGAGGCGGAACAGCTCGACTAGGTCTCCCACCCCGACTCTCCTCATTCAAGGCACCAACTCCAACACGAACAGGCAACACCTCCTCACTCCCAGCCTTATTATTATAGTTATACACTGGCGGGGGAACCCTCAAAGGCGGCTCACTCTCCTCTCCCTCATCCACCTCTGCCCCAACCACTACCCCAACTGCACTTCCACCATCCCTTGGTGGTGGAACGAATAAAGTAGATTGCGTAAGGTCCTCACCCTCCCCTTCCTCTTCTTCATCACTTGCATCACGATGACCGTCTTCAGATTCATCGTCTTCAAGTTCAACTGGTTTATCCTCTGGTGTCTGTGGAACAATCCTTCTCGGTTGTGCGGGCCCACTCGCTCGATCCATTGATGACTCCCTAGACGGCTGGATAATCCTCGGTGGCGGAAATCTCGTCGTTGTAGTCGTCGTTGCATCATCAGGGATAGTGGTAGGGGGAGACCGAGGAGGTGGGGGTGGAATAACGCTAGCCACTATCCCTGGATCTACACTCCTCGTTCCGGCAAAAGCGACGGGTGGAACTCGAGCAGCGGGTTGAGGTGTCGCATCGTCATAGTTGCCCTCCTGGTCGTCCTCATCTTGATCTTCGGCAATATCAGCATGGGAGTGAACTTCTTGTCCATGTTGCTCTTGGGAAGCGATATTGCCAGCATGGAGGTGGTCTGACAAATTTGAAAAACAAGCAAATGTCATCAATACGTATTCACCGGAGAGTGGGGGCGGATCAAATTTCGTAGATTGTTATAAGTATAACTTGAGAAAATCGCGAGGATCCCCCGGTAAAGTTGTGCAATGCAATGGTTACACAGTAAACGACGGGGGGAAACTTGAACCCCATGAGATGACAAGATGGGAAGGGGGAAGTGATTGAAGAACAAAGAGAAGAAAATCAATATTTACCAGATTCTTTCGCACTCTCGTCCTCCTCAATATTCAACTTCTTGATACTGTTCCTAAGCTCCTTATCCTCCTCTTCGGCTTCTGGAATCGATTCGGGCTCCTCAACCACTTCCACCTCTGGAACCTTCGTGATAGATTTAACTGAGCCAACACTGGCCCTTCGGCCAGGTGGCAGCTCCACAGAACCAACTGAACCAACACTAGTTCTCCTTGCAATGGAACCCTCAAGCGATACACCAGACTCCGTACTGCCCCTCCTCAGGCTCGCAGGCTTCCCAGCTGGGATAGGCTTGAGCGGATTGGTTGGCGACGTGCCGATACTGGGTTTCCTGGATGGAATGGGCGCAGGCGGGGATGTCGGAGGCGATCTCATAGAAGGGTCGGCGGCTGAGGCAGAAGCAGTAGAGTCGACGGAGGTACGGCGTAATGGACCAGAGGGCAATGCAAACGGGTTGACCCCGCCCATCTTAGCTAGTTTCTCTGCAACACGCCTTTTGCGTGATTCTTCGTCTTCATTCACATCCTCCTCCTCTTTCTCGACTTGTTGAGGCGGCTCTTCCGAGACTTTAGCTTCTTTGATTTCAGGTTCGACTTCGACGGCCTCAGGTTCGCCAATCTCAGCGTCCTCCTCGTCAACCCTGGTGGGTTCAGATAGGATGACGTCATTATCCTCGGCAGTGGGAGGAACAGCAGGCGCTGCGCTCTCTTCCGCAACAGAAATCACAGCAGGAGCCTCAGTAGATGGAGGAACGGGACTCTCTTCAGGCGACGTGACAGCACCCGCAGATGTTGATTTACCAGGTTTACGACGGGGTGGACCTGCGCGTTTCGGCATGGCTGGGACGGGCATTGACGGTGGTGGGCGGGGAGATGATTCTGAATTTGCATTATTAGACATTGGTCATACTGATTAGCGAAAGCATACCTGGGGTGGCTTCTGTTGTGGGTTCTGCACAGGATGGATTAACAGGGATAGGAGTAATTTATCAGCACTCAGCGTACCAGATTCTTCTACAGCAGGCGCAGCTTCTGCCTCTGGCATAGAAGGTTTCTTCGCAGGAACGGAAGGCCTCCCAAACACCGGTGGACCCATACCAATACGCGATCCGCCGAGCTTGGCCATCCTAGCAGCAATGGCTGCGCGTCGTTGACGCTGTTCCTCTTCCTCGTCGCCCTCGATGGGTTCACCAGTCGTGGTCTCTGCGCCCACGGCTTCGGGGACGTCATCCTCGAGGTCAGATTTCGGCGATCGCACGATAGGCGGGGGCGATTTGATCGATGGTGGATTGGACAACACACTCTGGCCTTCGCCCTCACCTTCCTCCTCCTCGCCTACCACTTGCACGGGTTGTTTATCCTTCGACTCATCCACATCCTCGACGACGACAGGCTCAACAACAGGCTGTGGAGGTGGCTTCCATTTCGGCTTGTTCGACGCTACGGGAGGAGGCGCGGGTGCAGGCGCTCCACCGAATGCACCTTTACCTTGAAGCGCAGCCATGCGTTCTTTGAGACTTCCTCCTGCACGGGTGATGCTCTCCTTCGCATCCACGACATTCATACCACCACTTCCTCCCCGCGCTACTCCCTCACCACTCCCACTACCTGTACTTCCACCAGCACCAGCACCAGGACTCGAGACAGGAGCAGGGGCACCAGCGCCAGGTGAATCAGGCGGTGATGGCTGCTTGGGCTTCCAAGTCGCGAAACCCGCAGGCTTCGGGCGAGGAGGCGGGGGCCCTGCAGGTGCAGCAGTAGTGGCCTTGTTCTCAAACGCAGCGATTCTGTCGCGCAGAGAACCTGGCTTCGGCCTCGGTGGCGTGTTTGTGTTATCGGACGACATAGAAAAGCTGAGAGAAAGTAGGTCTAAGAACACAAAGGGGCTATATTAATCTGCTATTTATCCTTATTTGGTCTATTGCTGTTTTTGCATCCAGAAGGGTCCTACGCTATGTCAGTCCCACAGAAATAATATTCTTTGCTGGGAGACATACCAACGGGGTCATCTTGTTCGTGAAAGACCGTTGTCCATGTCCCTACTACGCCAAAGGACGAACCGATGCCTCCAACTTGGACACCAACAGAACTACACCCGTGTCAATGAAATAGCCCCTATTTTCACGCAAAGACTTACCTCCATATCGCCCCCGCGCTAAGCTCACCAGAGAACTGAAAAATAATCAGGTGGAGACAATTTACCACAAATATACAACTCACAAATTGCCATTTGAGGTTGTTGTCACCCGTTAACTGGACAATCCCATACATCGTCGACGACGATGGTGGGCGCATAGCACCCACGAACCCAATTATCGGTCGACCTGAGTGGTCTGGATCGTTCGCTATTCTTGTGACATGAATATCCACCACAAGCCGTCGGAATATCTCTGTGAATTCCTCCTCCTCAAAAAGCGACGTGTCCAGCTCTCCAGCGTCATTCGCAGAGTCGTTGTAAGCTGCCCAAATCCTGAGTACCAGTTACCGGAGATAAACACTGTAAGCTCACCTATGAGCTCCCGATGATCACAGAAACAAAAACACACGTTCCAAACACCTCCTACAGCAGCCCAGTCTGCGCCCTCAGGTAAACTTCCCTCATGACTTTCTCCCGTTGCATCGACCAGTGGGACCCTTCCCACCTCTCCCTCCTCCTCTCCATTTCTCCTGGTTATCAACGTCTGTGTGAAAGGCATACTCATCGGATAAATCATATACTGAAAATCCCTCTCCTCTTCCACTGAAAACAGACGTTGCACCGAATCCCAAACAATATGCATAGACACACTGTGATGTATCTGCTGCACATGTACCCAATCCACCCGTTTTCCCCCAGCCAGAAATGGCCCGTACTCGTTCTCTGCTGTATATTTCCGCATATCGTATACGGATGCTCGGCTCTCCACCCTCGCGCGTTTACTAAGGTCGTTCCGCGTGAGCCCATATAACGTGTGCAAGTGTGCATGAAGCCGTTTCGTCTTCAGGGACCATTCAGCCTTGGGTGGTATACGCCATGATTGGGTATTTGCTACACCAATACCCTCCCCTTCCACAGAAGACTCGACAACGCCACCCACAATAACATCCAGAAATTCTTTCATGATCACAGGCACCCAAACTAAATTCTTCGCCAAATCCGACCCAGGGCCATCTTTACCCCTCAAGGGTGGTACCCACTCCGCGAGTCCAAGGAACGTCTCTAACACCTCCTGCAGTTCTTTCTCATCTCTACACAACCGAGTGTCGGACACGATCGAGCGCGCACGGACGATCCTTTTCAAGTCATTCTGCCAATCTATACCCTCATCATCATCCTCTCCCTCGGCAGACGGCAACACGCGTGCAACCCCAAGCCAATTAACACATCTTCGCGGGTCATCCAATGGTTGTGCAAGGTACAACGTTCTCCAAAACGCTCTCCCTCCTTCCCCATACACGATTTCATATATCCTTCTACAGCACATTGCAACTCTTGCAACATCCACAGGGTCGCAGAGCATCAATATCTCTTCCACCAGCTCCTGTGGCAACCCTACCATCCCAACCGCTGTGGCACTTCCCATCTCCTATTATACTCGGGTTTGTCTTGACCTTGTTAGTGTAAGGGAGCGTGAAGCCTCGCAAGAGGAGTGCTATAGTGAAAGGAGTAGGAAAACGCAAATTTCAGAATATCTATGATTTCTGTTGCTGATTTGCTTATCCCTCGCTTGTCATCACCCCTCTGCGTAATCACGCCGGCATATTTGATAAACATATAAACACATCAAGTGGGCCCCGATCATGATCCGCCGGCTCCGGAATCATTACGGCCCGGGCGTGCTATCCACCACGAGTCAACTGGACACTGCTTTCGCGAGACGACTGGTTTGCCTTCAACACGAAAAGCGATTGTAGGCTATTTTCTACGCAGAACTTCCGCTCTTCTGATGAGCAAGAGATCAGAGTAGCATTAATAAAGGCCGACTACAAATATCTGGGATGGTAACAGCACAAACAGCCATGCGTTAATAGCATCGGAATCGACCCAAACACATGTACAGCCTCGCAATATCCAAAGCATTCCGTTCCGTCCTCCGTTGATACTCGTACAATCACACTATGAATACAAGAAATTGAATTCGGAGATTAACCATCCCTCAATCTGTCCTACTTTGGGTTCGCACTGTCACGACAGCACCACTATTGAACAACATAATGTCAAGATACCCTTGCAGAACAAAGATGGAGTCTCACAATAGATGTTGTTGAAATCAATGTCGAAGCATGAGGAACAGCACTTCGTGAGTCACATTCGGTATTGGCATTCCGCTGGCATCTTATTTAGACCCAAGCTCTGCGGATATTCCGTTCGTCGTACCCAAGTCTCCCTCTCCTCGATAAACCCCCACAGCTATTAAATCCTCCATTATCGTGGAATGCCGAGTCTAGCGGTGACAACGTACGTCTCCTCTCAGGACTAGGTTCCCTTCAACTCACGCAATCCAGCCAAACGCCAGCATTCATTGGGAATTCACTCAATATAATGCTGTTCGGATTCATGGCAGCACAAACGCGCTACTACTTCGCAGCCTGCAAGTTTGTGATAATCAGCTTCCTGAAATATTCGGTGCTCAAATAGCACTCTTAGGGATCGAGCATGGCTGAAGATCCTGGTACCTCCAAATACCTGCGGTCTTAGTACGGATCACTAATCGGTGCTAGGTTGTGGTTGTCCTCCTCATTGACATCTTGAGCGTTGTTTTAAGCAACGTTTATGTATACCAGGCTTTGATTTCGCATTTCGGTCAGTTAAAATCGATATCCGAGCGCCGTTTGGACACCTGAAAGTGATACCATGAAATCCAGGTGATATGAACAGCCTTACAAAAGCTAACCGATGTATGCTACACGTTATCTCATTCGTATTGACGACGTCTAACCATGCCACAGATCTCTGGACAGGTTAGCATCTTTGTCTTTCCTGTTCTGGGGTACAGCACTCACCGCCACGGTGATCCCGATTTACATAGCACCCGCAACAACAGTGCGTCATCATACAACGGTATCTATCCAATTACTAATCCACTCTCGAGGGCGTTCTTGGATTCACGGTACAGCTGTTTTTTACCTGGAGGATACGTGTCATAACAAGAAATTGGTTTATGGTCGTCATAGTGGTCGTCCTTGCTGTCATCGGCCTTGGTAATTTCGATCCTCATTGGCTATATTCATACTTAAAATTACGCCTAGTTGGCTCCATCATCGATGCCTACAAAATTGCTGCTATCCCCGAGTTTTCTCGACTCCATGAATTCAAAGTAAACTTTGAAGGGTTGATTGTCGCATTGTGCTGATAATCTTGCAGGAGTATACTATCATATGGCTTGCTTCTGCGAGCTTGGCAGACGTTATAATTGCGGCCACTCTTGTACTATATTTGTGAGTTTGTTATTTTACATTGGGACACACCGAGTTCAAATCGCTAATTACTTCGTAGGGTGTGTGTCTTCTCTGATAATCGAGGTCACACAGGATCCCTAACGCGTCTGCACCAGCAAGCACATAAGACTGGGTTCAAAGGCTCAGACAAATTGATCGACAAAATTATCCGGGGTGCGTCAATTTTGAAGGTGGATTGGCTAGATCGAAAATCAAACCTTCCTTCATAGTGACGGTGTCCACTGGCCTTTTACCAACAGTGTTCGCTATCCTCACCCTCTGTCTTTTTGTTATCAAGGTAAGCAATCTCACGTTCTAGCTCCTCCCTGACTTATCCGTTGCTAGTTAAACTCCGGGATGTACGACCCAGAACATATTCAAATCATTAACCTACTGAACATAACGTTTCAACAGCTACCTGGCCACAAATTTTCCTCTAGCCATGCTTTATTCTAATTCCTTTCTAAATACCCTCAATTCGAGAGGCGGGTGGGGGTTCGGTTGTTGTGACCAGGATGCTCCGGGAGTAGAGGTAGGGTCGTTTATAATAGTCTCCCGCTCGCCAAGTACGCAATCCACAGAAAAGGAAGGCGGTATCAAACCCACAAAGGTGACCAAACTCCAAATCATGATATCGCCAAAAATTACTCACTTTTCTTCTATAGATTGCTTCCTTCGAACCTAGGCGCTACAGTAGTGACTCAGAGCGGTCGGAAGTCTTCAACTACGTTGGAACTCACGAGATGAGGGATTCTGACTATCAATATGGGTCACGTCCGGTTTCTCTCGCTAGAAGTATTCTGTCTGCGGCAGTGCCCCCATGCAAGGAAGATGACCACAGTGCATTTTCGCCAGTCTGAGGCGAACATTTCTTCTGGGCATTTTGTTTGAAAGTCAGATATAACATCCTCGGACCTCAATATCTATAATGCGTACATTGACTATGCTTGATGCGTGTAGTACTGACAGTTGGATAAGGGAGGATGAGATCTGTCGTGTCGTGTAATAAGCACTTGATACCCCAGTAGCCGTACCGAAGCTTGTCATACCCTAAAGAATACTATGCAGTGTATGTTACAATATTATACGGTCATGCAGAAAGAGCAGTATGGCGAAAGCGAAGAGACGAAGTGATCGCCTCGAGTAAATGATATGAGCACGACGCTTGCCTCAGACATTTGAGGACAAGATAGGCTTGGCGTCCCCCCGTGTGGGGATTGATATACTATCTATACTTTCGTCCAAGAAAAGTCGCTGCTCCTTGTGGTTGGAGTCCCGCATTTCGTGAGACTCGACGTGAACAAACACTTCTGACGGTGTCGAATCTTTGCCAGGACGCTTTGACTTGAATAGGCCACGGGTCTATGTGCCATCAAAGAGGTGAGCAGCGTCACGACAATACAAACATTTTGATACCTTTGGGCGGCGAACACTACTGTCCTGAGAATTAGATTGTAAACCGAGCGAGCCTTCCGTCTGAGAGGTGATCATAAATGTTCCAACTCCTGCCCCATCTGTTCTGGAGCTGTCAGAACCAAACTTCCATCCTCCGCGTGAGTTGAGGCTGCTCATCAATGAATTAGAGTACAACTTGACAAGTGGGATGTTGAAAGCCAGGTAGCTGTCAATGGTCCATGTTCAGTACATGAATGTTTTAGATGGGTTCCATGACGCACATCCCAGAATTTGACTAAGGAACAAGTGAGCCCTCGAGAAAATGAGCGAGGGTGAGTCTGCTTACCTTTAGGATGAAGATGATCAGACTGACGAGTGCGAACATAGATGTCACAAGACCCGTCTGCACTGTCACTAAAGAATGATGAATGGCTCAATGTAGTTAACACAGTGACTGGAATGAACGCACATCGGATAATCCTGTCAATCATCATGTTCGATCCTCTGAACCCGGTTCTGTGTTTTTGCTGGTATAGTGAGAGATGCGGCACATTCTGGATCACCTGCTACATTACATACCCTGAAAGGGAATTGAGGCATTAAAATTCAGTACTCGGCTGTAGATGTACGATACTCACAGATACCATACGAGAACGATCGTGATGATAACGTCTGCCGCACTCGCAGAAGCCAGCCAGAGTGTAATGTATCCCTGCACCAATGTCAACGCAATCCACTATCTATTATTTGCAACTTACCTTGAACTCGTGAAGCCTAGCGAATTCGGAGATAACGGCAAGCTTGTAGGTGCTGATGAGGGAGCCAACTATACAATATTTAGAAGTATTGTCAATGAATACTGGACCGGAACTTACCAAGGCCTGTGATGGCAAGGCCAACCACTGTTGCGACCATGAGCCAATTTCTTGTCAAGACATGCACTCTCCATGCAAAGAACAATTGAACCATGGATCCAAGGATACCCTTAGGATGGGTTAGCTGCTATATGCTGTTACTAGGATGATACCTACTGTTGTAGCGGGGTCTGTTTTAAATCGAATGGTCAGCTTAGCTTTTGGGATGAGAAGAGTTAGGGCGTTGACCTGCGGGCGCGTCTTGGGGGAGGTTAGGTCATGGTGCTGATTAAGGAATGAACGACGTACACAAGTTGGCTTTTGCGACGCTATTCATATCATCTAATGCCATGGTGCGTTCAGGCCACACTCGAACTCAGTGTTGCAATGACTCACCAAAGTGGATGATTAGTGCAGTGTACAGATATAGATTATTGAAAACGACATTGACGGTATCGACAACCAGGATCGCCAGAACCTAGCATCAGCTAGTGGGTATATTCCGAATCGAAGCTCACGAACTCGAACATACCAAGAGCTTTATCCATATTTGATCGCTAAATAGTATTCGTGAGTATGTATCTGTATAGATATGGGTATTGGCGAACCTGTATGTCTTGAAGTATATATATGTTTGTGCAATCATAATTCCGAACAACAGTATGTTGAATATGTTGCCGATGAACGGCGGCCCATGACTACCATTTCTAGTTAGTAAAATTTCCGTTACTTGGACTGGTACCTACATTAGCTCCACTATGTCTGACATTCGGTGCTAATGAAGCAGGCGGATGTGAGTGTGAAGCGCCCGTCGAGAGTCAGGGGGGGTTGGAAGGTTGACTCGGGGTTTGATTTATAACACATAGAATTCTGGAGGCTATATATCTGTGCTCCAAGGGCATATGCATTTCGCGTGTTGATGCTGAATACAAATCAGTTATTTTTGGTTCGAAGCCTGGAGTATTATTGCGTGTCAGTCGTAAACTGACCATCATTCCGATCAGCAGCGCTCGCGCCGGGACAACACTCATTGGAGAGTTTTTGAAGGATGTATGTATGACTCGGGATTCCTGTCCGGACCAGTAAAACGAGGTGCAAGTAGAACGGGCCAATTAGCCCCAGTTACCGTGTCCACGGGTAGGTTAGGGCGTGATTAGTTTTTGTCCTCAGAGGGATCCGGTGCTAGTAGACTTTTTGGAGAAGCCTTGCAGTTGTTGAATCTACACTGTCGCTCGACACCAGGTAACCGTGAATAGGTCTCCTCCAATGAGAGGATAAGTTGCAGGTGGATATGCACTTATATATAAACCTATGAATCAGTCGGGGACGAAGACTCGGAGATGATGGAGGAGCGGACACCATCAGGCTGAGTGTCGTGATTCGGTCCCAACCGCGATCGCACGAGTCACATTTTATGTAATTCCTATATTTGACTCGGCATTGCATCTATCCCCCTACAGCACAAGCATGATAAAGGATCAAGTAAGGGTAAGGATAGGGTAAGGATAGTAGAGAGATTGATTCTGAGATTCGCGTCGCCGAAGTTATAATAGGTATAACCTCGCCAAAAGTTGTTGGGGGAGCTGATCGATTGATGAAGTACGTGATAGGGTGGACCTGGTATCGGCCAGGTCATGAACATGCGGCCTTTGTGAAGTATTTTCATTCAGGGGGCTAGCGCACAGAAACACAGCCACATGAAGCAATAAATTAATATTCAGGCTATATTCCTTCATGATGTTTAGTGATTATTCAAAGAAAAATCGTTTTAAACCCCTCGAGAGTGAGAACAGGCTGGCCAAAAATGAAGCTCATTGTCTCATGCGATCCTAATCCCTTTATTGCCTGCATTCAGATGAGGGCACCTCAGGTCTACGGCAGTTCAGGTCCTCATTCGATCTAAGCAAGTGAAGAGCGCTGAGAGTCGAGGATATTATTTGAATCGCTCTACATTATACAT
>QFDT01001224.1:0-12726 GCA_003315915.1 Macrolepiota dolichaula
TTAGCGGCAAATTCCTGGAATTATTTGATACCCGCAGACCTTGACACAAACCTTCAGCGATATTCCACTATATCGGGGTTATCGATAAGTCACAATATATTCATTTCAAAGATATTCTATCAGAGTTCTTCCTTCGCAAGCACGGCCTAACATATCAGGTATTTGAAACGGTAGGGGCATACTGTTTTATTTACCGCTTGTTCATCAGTCCTTCTCTAAAAGTGTCTCCTATTGTATAAACCTCATTTGAAAGATCAAAGTAAGATCTACAGACGTACATGTTTATAGTGATCTTTTGGTGGTTCTCGTATGCATAAGGGTCTATACTGAGGATGCCTAATTTTGACTTTTCATTTTCATTCAGGCCTTTTGTAGCAGGGATGGTTCTTCACACACCATTGAGGTGCCTTCGGTACCCAAAAGTCTATTCGGGGTGATACTTCCAAGCGAGGAAGTCTGACATTTTGTTGTCCTACTTGGTGACAAAACTGTGGCCTCCCATGATCTGAGTGCGCGTATTTCGGGTAATTTTTCCTTTCCTTCATGTAGCTACGGCTGAAGTTATTGTTACTTGCAGTCGTAAGTATCTGATCTCGAGGTTTGGCATTCTACCCTACGGTGGCGATCATTGTATGAGGAGCTAAGTTATGATGCTATGCAACCTACATCACATGAGTGTATATATTATATGTATTGATGTAGCTAACAGAATTGTAGATGAATCAATAGGATGATTTGTGATATAATAGAGCTCACCATGGTTATCCCCGGCGAAGCGTTTTAGGCGACCACGATACAGCTTCGTCGGAAGGTTGGGGCAAGGTATTTAGCTGGTCTGGTGAGTTTCCTATCTCGTGTGTTGGCGGCGGTTGTGAAGGCTCAATGTGTATCTGAAGCTGTTCGGATTGCACTCCCTTTGTAATTTCCTCCTTCAAACTCTGTTCAATCCTTAGCCGCGTTTCTCTTTCAGCTTGGTCTCGAGCTTCAACAACAGCCGCATTCGCGAGTACGCGCTTCTGGCGCTCGAGGTCTTGGTGAAGTTCCTAGGTTGACTATCAGAGCGTTTTAGAGGTATGCTAACGTTTGGATTGATCTACTTCAGGTGTAGGTGGGTGTATTCTCGTGTGCGATAGCCACATGCTCCATTGGACTAGAGAAGAATTAGAATCTTGTTTAGTTTTTATCAAGTGCTAGGAAGAGCATACAGACGCACCAGGTAATCGCTTTCCACCCCCGATATAATTCCAAACATCTTCTGGATTCCTATATTGTACAGTGCGCTTCGGTCGCCGGTCTACAATAATCTCAGTATTGCAGAATGTCTGGGTAAGGGAACGGACAGACCATACGAAATGCCTGGGCGTTCGAAGAACTGATTTCCTAGAAAGAAACATACCATTTGCTTCGTTCCTTCTCTCGAAGTGAGGAAGGGACACCAACGAACCTTCAAGGTCGCGGCCAACATAGCCTGTCTAAGCACATGGAGGTCAGCTCCAAGACCATGAGTAGAGTAATCGACTCACAGGGCTACGGATAAGACCCAATATTCTTCGGAGTAGTGACATGTAGTGGCCAAGAATGTGTTTGAATCTTATTCACTCAGAGGCAGGGTTCCGCTAATCACGTGAACTCATCCGTCAGACGTCGTCACGTCGGTTACGGGCACTTAACACTGCACTTGGTTTATGCAAAATAAAATGAAACTAACATGGCAGGTATACAATCAGCCTGTCATAATCAGTAAATGCAAAGTTTAATCGATCAACCAAGCGCACAATCCAGCTGACCGTGTATATTCAAAGAGCAGTGACCAGCCCCCATCGGTGTCTTGCGTAATCACTCCCACACCCATTAATAGACCGACGCGTCCTCTTAACCAATAACCACCACATCCCATGGCTGAATATCTGTCACCGCGCGTCAACTCAGCCCGCCTCCCAAATTTTGTGGGGAAAACCGTCAGACTTCCATGTAAAGTCGTGTCTGTACGCGCAGTCTCCCCCCGTCGATAGAACCTATGGTCTGACAAGGCG
Organism: Macrolepiota dolichaula; assembly: GCA_003315915.1. NCBI lineage: Eukaryota > Fungi > Basidiomycota > Agaricomycetes > Agaricales > Agaricaceae > Macrolepiota > Macrolepiota dolichaula. The sequence goes on from QFDT01001224.1 coordinate 2,034, forward strand.
TCTGTTAGTTCAATGGGCCAAGCGCAATAGTTGAGGCAAGCGATGGGGGGCAGATTACCGTTGCCTTGAGTACCGTATGGAACCGAACTTGGACCGTTTACCTGAGAAATAACGTCGCAACTGTCTTAGGGCTCGAATATTCAAGATACATTTGTCGAGGTTGTTGGGACAGTGGTTGACTCGACGACGGTAAAGACGATGACTTGTATTAATATGGGCGACAAGCTCGGTGCGCATCATTGACGTTCCATCTCTTCATAAGACTGACCCAAACTAGACTTGAAATTAGTGAACGATGTCATTGAGATGATCTACGATCCCCGCTTCCAGAAAATCTTCTTGGTATAGTCGCCTTTGGCATGTATTCATGTATACCTATATTGCACGTCATCCTACTGGGACCGATATCTTTTCCGGCTCGCTGAGCCGCTGGTGCCTGAAACACTTTACGGATGTAGATTGTAGGTATGAGATAGGCCACGTTCCTTTGCATTATTCACGATTTCCCACCACGTATTGAACCGAGAGTGTGGTCACTTAGGAATAACTCCCGTCAAAGACCTTGGGTAATCGTAGGACCCCATAGCTCGTGTCACTGCGACCTGCACCCCCTTACCTCCTTTTCTGAAAACTCCGTCACGCGTCAGACTGGACTGTTGAACTCCACAGTGCCTTATTCATTTCCTTAGGGTTCGTTACTCAAACCTTTTATCGTGTTTACTAGTCAGGGCCTGAATACTTCCGCTCACAGTCCTGAACCAATTGAGAGATACAACTATATAATCTTGTGAGCAAACTTCTTGCAGATTCAATGCTGAATGCAACACCACGAATCACTAATTCAATTCCACATCAATTACGACCTGTGCTACTTGGAGATGAGCAACAAGTTCGATTATTTGGTAAGGTGCCATTGAGATGTGCCTCGTGGGATTAGACGTGATGTGCGTGGCCGTTTGTAGAGCTCGCTACCGTCGGCCTCAGTCGGATTGTTTCTGGTTACAACGTGAACCAAAATCTGACGGAATGGCGTGTGAGTGTCAGATTAGTCCGCTGGCAATTTAACATAGTTAGGGCAGGCGTATCAGGAGGTAGAGAGAGAGAGAAAAACTTGCGAGCTGCGGTTGTCGAATATGCGCTTTTTCTGACAGTTCCCCGTCACAACCGGTCCTGTATCTGGAGTGTACATAAGTTCCCTTGCACCAGGACAAGTACGGGATTCACACGCTACATAACAAACCTTAGTTTACGCCTCTCAGCTCTCGACACTATCCGGACGAAAAACATGAATAAGCTCACGATCGAACCCCACTTTGATAATGCACGTAAGAATCTCCTTCAAAAGACTGACATCTACCATGATCAATCCAGGTACCAACTGTACCCGAGCTATGGTTTATTTTAGCCCGTCTGAACAATTCGTATAAATGCAAGTAGCTTCCTCTGGCCCGTTTCAATCCTTAACTCCAAATTCAAGCAGCATGTCTTCCATCTCCGCTGAAATTCTGCACTCCTTGGAATTCGTACAATTGATACTATCAATTGGTGTCTTCATCGGCGCACTGTTCACCGGTGGGGCTATTGTCTTGGGAATCGCTTGCCTCTTCCTCTTGTCCACAGATACACAAGTATTATCAAAACAGTACTTTCTGTTGCGGGTCTATGTCGTCCTGCTCTTGCTGGCCGTCATCGGCCTCGAAGTGGCGCATTTTCTTGTAGCCCATCAGTTTGTTTCGCTTCATCTTCATTCTACCGAACGACCCCACAATGGTCCCTGGGTGGCTACTGGTGTGCTTGGAGCCCTTATAGCCCTAACTCCAGTAATGGTCACCTGTATTACTGACGGACTTCTTGTGAGTTCTGTCGAAGTCTTTTAGTCGATGATCTCGCATTAACAAATGCATTCAAGGTCTGGCGATGTTATGCAGTCCACAAGGCATCTGAACAGGGCCTTTCAGCGTGGGGAAATATCTTCTGGATCTTTCCTGCGTTCCTATGGATCCTGAACATAGGTAAGGACCCAATACACTCAGTGTTTCATTGAGACCCACCCACATTCCCAGTCAGTGGGATCGTCGCAGCTTTAATAACCCACTTCTTTTGGTGCACCGCGGTGGCACTCATGTCCAATGCCGTCATTAACCTCTATGCCACTGTGTTTATTGCATTACGCCTGCTTCAACACCGGCGGATGCTAATGGCATGTCTGGGATCGAATGTACGGACTCAGCGGCATGTCTACGTCCTGGGACTACTGTTGGAATCAGCAGTCATCAATGTCCCGGTCGCGTTGGCAGCGGCGGCTGGATTATGGATCCCTGGAACGCTCTTTCCACCAGTGATAGGTCCCGTTATTGGTTCAGGCCAGGTGTGTAAATGAACCACCATGTGTGTTGGGGGATAGCTCTGAAATCGATTTGACAGGCGTTTGGATCAGTCTTGATTATCCATCAAATCGCAATAGGTAGAGCTTTTGACAGGCAGGGACTTAACATATCAGGTCTGACGGATGGGAGGGTGCATACTACAACTCAAGAGATAATAGAGGAAGTTCTTTAATCTATGATACCCCTGCTAAAGATGTATGGATCTTGTGGTACATTTGGTCTGTTTCCTTGTGACGGTGTTGCATCAAGGATCGGCGATCCAGTGGCGTGCATAAGTGACTAATGCTGAGCGCTGATGGGCAGCATGATCACATCCTGCCAGCGCTTCACCCGAAACATAAGACCTCGAGACACAACTTGTGATACGGTCTGGCAGGGGGAGGAATTTTGCCGTATTAAGGGCGACTATCACTCGTCACTTCACCAGGATACTGTGTAACCTACCTAATAACTACAGACGCACTTGGTTTTAGTAGTAGGTTTGATTGTGGCAAAGGTTTGTTCCAAGTTTGGGCATCATGATGGGATATGTATATCCGCAAGGGTACTCGCACTCCCACCAGTCAGCCCTGCTGTTGCGCCCGTGGATAATTGTGGAGGGCAGTAGACGCTACTCAAGAATATGTGGCAGCAACGCGAGTCTGGCCACGATAACGATGCAAGAAGTCCCAATTCAAACAACAATGAATGTATAAACTATCATATCCAGTAGAAATCTAAGAAGAAAAACATACGATGGACTCCAAGCATATATATCAAATGTTTTATCAGGGCGTCTCAAGCAAACGGAAGACGTAATAGGAAAAAGCAGGAACAAAGAGGGGTCACATATTTACGCTACACTGGTACGCCCGCCGTTCAGCCTGACATCAACTGTATCTGTTCTAGTTCACAGCTTCACCGTCGTCGAGTGAGAATCCGATTAGTATGTTGAAATGCGAATGATGGTCCTTATCCAATGATGGACGAACAACCGCACGTTGTTCTTAATTCTCCCCCATGGTCGCGTCGGATCCTGGAGTGTAGATTATGTACCATCATCTCAGCAGTCCTGCCTGGGAATATAACGATTTCTGAATTTGATTATGTCGTAATTACTTCTACCATCACGTATCTCTCTGATGCACAGTTTGTGCCCATCCCACCAAGTAACCAAAAAAATTCTGTTGATCCGTCAGTCCCTCCTTTTATCATCCCGCAGCGGAGGCGGATTGGCCGTACCAGACACAGATACAAGGAAACTACCCAAATGCTAGCATTTTGTATCCACAAATTCTGGGCCACGCGCATTGATGCGAGTTCTCACGCTATTCGTCCTGTCCCTATACCCAATGGCTCTACCCAATGCGACACGATGGAGGATGAGCACTGAAGCGAATGACTGTGAAAGATTCTGTTAAAACTCCACTACATCAGCACCAGCCTTGCCTACCTGACACGCGACCGCAATGGTGCCGACAATACCCCCAAGTAGCGGATCAACTGCAATGCTGACGACCCCGGCGATCGTGATTGGTATATTTATGGTGGCGGACTCGACCAGAATGTTGACGGTCTGAAGGTGCTTTGCGCTGGGCGCTGTTTGTCCAAAGCCTCTTATTAACATACGTCTGTGCAGAAGCAAACGGGTAGCGATGGAACAAGTCGCAAACGCGTTAAGGAGAATGTTGGACCCGACTGCCAATATTTGAAGCTTGACAACAAGCTGAGTGTTGTCAATCAGAGCTACCCCTGCAGATCCCGCGGCTTATTGGAATCAGTCACAGTAGCCCAAATCCCAGTACATGACATACTCATCGTTACGATCCACAAGAGAAATGGGATGACGTAGAATGCTCTCCCAAATCCAGATGAACATGGTTTCAGCGCTTCTTGTACCATATAACATCTCCATACCTGTAGTAATATCAGTGATTTGTTCGGTATGCAGGGATTTGGTCGCTTACAAGCACGGCATCTGTCATCGTCACAATGATCACTGGAAAAATATTGCAGCATATTTCCAAGGCTCGAGAAAACCCTGTCCCGCTCACAGGGTGTACCGAGGCGTATATAATTCGATAAGTGTTCCACAAAAAACAAACGGCCTCGTAGGCTAGATTGACCAGTATCAGGACAGCAATGAAGCATTGCCAGAACCTCCGCTGGCCAACCCCTTTTGGTGAAAGAAGATGTACGCAAGGAATTGCGAGCGTGAGGAAACCACCAGTGAACAGAGCAGCGATGACCATCCCAAGGGCCGTCCACATATTTGTCATCAACTGCCGAACGCAAGCGGCCTCAACGGTTTCTGACATGTTGGAAAGAATAGGTGTGGCGAATCTAACTGTGGGCTCTTTGGTCATCTATGCGCCAGTGCAGCCCAGAGCCAGCAGCAATCAGGACACTTCCTCAGTGTTGGTGTCAGGATCAGTGGAGTCAAGGTATAGACATGTTAAAAAAGAGTTGATATCTTCTTCCATTTTTCGTGTTGTGACTATGATATTGTATTGATGATCAGCAGAAGGACGCGCGCCAAGCGGTTATTAATGACATGGCTGTGAGCTGATAAATGATGGAACCGTCACCGTGTGAGGCCTGAAGAAACGATTGGTGCGTGGAACTGCCATTATGCATTGATATAGTGACTTAGTTTATTTTAAGGGAACCATAAACATGTGATATCTTCCTTCATTTTTGACGACGGGAGAAAGGTCCACCACTGAGCGATTTACAATCCGGCTCTTATCGCCAAGTAATTGCAGCAGTTCCCTGCATTAAAGTATATCGATGCTCCAAAACGTGAGTATTAGACTTGGATGATCCACCTAGTAGAGAGCTACTAGGAAACAGGAACCCGCACCTTCACCCGGGAACCCAGGTGTCAACTAACGGATTCCTCCGCAAGTCACTGGATAATTCTGTTCCATCCCGCTGATCCATTGCTCTGCCCAATATGACCTGGTAAATAATTAGCACAGAAGCAAATGACCTTGAGAATGACCTTGACGAGTTTTATACATAGACTTGTGGGTATGTCAGGAAATCATCTGACTTGGCATGCAGCTGCGGTGGGAAGAACAATACCTCTCAAAACTCTGCTGAACGAATGTGATAAAGGCTGCAATGATAGTGATTGGTATATTTATCGCGGTAGGTTTGAGCAAGATGGTGACTATGTGAAGGTGTTGCATCTCAGGAGCTGCCCTCCTGAAAGTTTCCACAATCATACGTCTTGCGTTTACTGAGACAATTGTATCGTAAAATTCTAGACCATTTCCTCAATAGTTAGGGTCTAGGGTCATAGAGGTTTTGGAATGGTATTTAGGTCTCATCGGATGATGACATACATACCGTCCTCCCAGCTGGTACGAGCGTAATATCATCAATCATATATGTTATACTCATCGATGATCACGTATACTGCACCAGCTTTATTGTTCACGACTTTACTGGATAATGGTCATTGGCCATTGTATGGCCTAGTGTAGACTGTAGTCGCTGTTGGTGTTATGATGGAGGTACCCCGGCCCCGGGAACACAACAATTTCTGATTTTGATGATGTTGTAATTACTTCTACCATCATGTACCTCTCTGATGCACCATTTGTGCCCATCTCACCAAGTAACCAAAACTTCTGTTGATCCGTCAGCTACTACATTTAGCATCCCGTGGCTGAGGCGGCAAATCGACCGCACCAGACACATATACAAGGAATTCCACCCAAATGTTAGCATTTTGTATCCATAAGTTCTAAGCCGTGCGCATTCACGCAGGTTATCAAGCTATTCATCCTGTCCCTGTACCCAATGGCTCTACCCAATGCGACACGGTGGAGGATGAGCACCGAAGCGAGTGACTATGAGATTTTGTTAGGATTTAACCACATTGCCATCCTAACTTGGCTCACCTGACATGCGACCGCAATGGTGCCTACAATACCCCCAAGTAACGGATCAACTGCAATACCTATGACCCCGGCGATCGTGACTGGTATATTTATGGCGGCGGACTCCACCAGAACGTTGAAAGCCCAAAGGTACTTTGCACCGGGTGTTGCTTCTCCGAAGATTCTTATTAGCATACGCCTGTGCAGAAGCAGACGGGCAGCGATGGAAAAAGTCACAAACGTGTTAAGGAGAATATTGGATCCAACTGCCAGTATTTGGAGCTTGACAACAAGCTGAGTGTTGTCAATCAGAGCTACCGCTACGGATCCCATGGCTTGTTGGAGTTAGTTACGGGTGGCTTGAAACCCAGTGCCCAACGTACCTATCGTTATGATCCATAAGAGAAACGGGATAATGTAGAATATTCTCCCAAATCTCGATGAATGCAATTTCAGCACTTCTTGTACCATATAACATCTCCATACCTATAGTAATATCAGCGACTTGTTCAATTTACAGAGATTCAACCACTCACAAGCACGCCATCTGTCATCGTCACTATAATCACTGGAAAAATGTTGCAGCATATTTCCAAGGCTCGAGAAAACTTCGTCCCGTTTGCAGGGTCTACCAAGACGTAGATAATCCGATAAGTGTTCCACAAGAAACAAACGGCCTCGTATGCTAGATTGACCAGTATCAGTACGGCAATGAAACATTGCCAGAACCTCCGCTGGCCGATCCCTTTGATCGACAGAAGATGTACGCAACGAATTGCGAGCATGAGGAAGCCACCAATGAAGAGAGCAGCGATGACCATCCCAAGGGAAGTCCATAGGTTCGTCATCAACTGCTGAGCGCAAGTAGTCTCAATGGTTTCCGACATGTTGGAAAGAAGGTGAGATGGTGAGTTTAGCCATGGGCTTTTCATCATATGTACGCTGGAGCAACCTAGAGTCAGCAGCAATCAGAACGCTTCCCCAGTGTTTGCGTCAGGATCAGTGGAGCTCAGGTACAGACATCGTTAAAAAAGTGATATCTTCTTCCGTTTTTTTGTTTTGTGATCATGATATTGCAGTGATGCACAGCAGAAGGATGCGCCAAGCGGTTTTTAATAACACGGCTGTGAGTTGCTATATGATGCCAGAACCATCATCGTGTGAGGCCTGCAGAGACAAAAACTGATGCGTGGAACTGCCCCTATGCATTGGTGTAGAGACTTAGTTTATTTATAGGAGAGCCACAAACATGTGTGTTACCTTCCTTCAATTTTTGGCAATAGGAGAACAGTCCCCCCCAAGTGAAATACGATCCCAACTGGCTTTGGCCGCCAAGTAATTGTACCAGTACCCTATATTAAACCGCGTCGATGTTCCAGAAGGTGAAGGTTATATTCGGGTAACTCATCTAGTAGAGGGAAACAAGACCCCACATCTTCACTCTGAAACCCCAGGCACCAACTAACGAATTTCTCTGCAAGTCACTGGATTGGATAATTCTGTTCCATCCAACTGACCAATCGCTCTGCCCAATGTGAATTAGCACAGAGGCAAATGACTATTGAGAATCGCCTTAGTGAGTTTTATACATAGACCCGTGAGTATGTCATGAAATCATCTGACCTGGCACGCAGTTACGATGGGAAGAGCAATCCTCCAAAGATTCTGCCGAACGCGAATGGGATAGCTGCAATGATGGTGATTGATATATTGATTGCGGTGGATTCGAGTAAGATGGTGATGATGCGAAGGTGTCACATCTTGGGGGTTACCCTTCCGAGTTTTCACAATCGTATGCCTATTTAGAGGCAAGCCAGCCGCAATAAAGATCGTGGCATGCAGATTGAGGAGAATATTGAACATTAATACTATCATTCGAAGGACAAAGGGGATGGCGACAACATGGCTTGAGGTACAATCCAAGCTTGACCCGATAAGTGGGGCTGCGACTGTTGAGGGGTGTTGGCTCATCAGTGGCTTGGAACTTTGTGTTCAATTTAGCTCTCACCATCTTCTTGTCGTGTCCTCGTTTTCTGTTACGATTCATGCGACTGGCCTTGCGACTGCTTAAACAAGTGCCCCCGGGCAGCGTTAGCATTGCCACTTGGGTCCTGAGTGCTGCTTCCCTGTACACTGCCGCCGTCTGCTCTGCCTTGTCCACGCCCCCGCCCCAAATACCACGGCCTTGTCCACTATTTGATGGGTCAATTGACCTGGAAGTATCGGTGGTATTAAACTTGTGTTTCTGTTTGATCTTTTCTTGCATCTTGGGCTGGGTACAATTACCTCAATAATCATTCGGATCAGCAAAGGCCGCCGACTCACATTGCGATCAAGCATGACTTTCCATCCTTCGAATTGTTCATCAGCGATCTTACACAAGAGATCCGGAAAAATGTCCCACAAATGTAAGGACATCATGTGCCGACGTGGCGTGACTAACAGGCTCCTGATGTACTCTCACGTTGACATGATATTTTGATCGCTCTACATACTAGAGGGGGGTTGGGGGGAAAGAAGTAAGGTCAGGACAGGAACAACATCCTTTGCATCGCGGATACCGTTTCTGTCATCTGCGATAGCGATAGCTGATGGTTAAAATCAAGAATTTTTTGTCAGTCCAGGCTCGGGCGATCTTTTCGGCCAATAATTATGTATTTTCGAATTGATTTTTCGTCCCTAGAGGCTTAGAAGCTGGCATTGAGAGTAAATAGCTTCGGACATATATCCAAGAGGCGTCTATGTTCCTCCATCGGAAGCGCAACGATTTGTGCCAAAGCTAAAGCAACGATGGTGTTGAGGGATGCAAGTTGAAAGGGAGGTGACTGCCGCCTAGGCTGGATAGGCACAGCACTAGTCCAATCATTGAGGAGACCCGTGCGCACCATCCTGATACTCTTGATATCGTTCAGCAAGAAGGACACCGGACCTGCAAATCAGCGGTTCATCTTGCCCATTGCAACTCTCATGATGATTCTTGCAATAGCGATGGGTCTTCTTTCGTATCTACGGGTTGTTACTGACGACAGACACTTAATGAGCATCATGATCTTGTAACTGATTGTGGCCAAAGGCGTGCTAGTTATATATTCTAATTCATATGTATTTTACATTCTCCTATGGTATTTTATCACTTTTATGACATTCCGCGAAAACGCGATGCGCGAATAATAATTATACAATAAACACAACATCCAACAAGACATGTCTGGCACTATGCTGGGTACAAAATGCTGGATCGGGCTCATATATAGGAGACCTTGTGGATTTGTTGAACGCTGAAGCGCGATTTGACAGAAGTCTAATGAGTTTGAGGTGAGCACTGAGAGAAATTGTCCTGTCCTGGTAGCAATTTGAGTGTTTATATACCTCATGAATAGAGTCAGACTCTAGAGTCGGTGGGATGATGATGGCATATCATGCCTTTCCAACTACTAAACCAGTTCATGATCCCCCAAGAACCATGCTAGTTTCGAAATGTGGGTAACATTGGCACCGCCCAGTCGCGCTCGTTTATGCATAGCCGTTCCTGGGAAACACAGGGTGACCTGGGGTAGAACATTTTCCAGGTGTTCTATTCTGAATCTAACCTTGAAACATTTAACTTGAATGGGCTTGATGCAGGACAGTCAATTCATGAACGTATACGCGACACCTTGCGGGCGAAAATCATGAACTCAATCAAAAGCTAACCCAAGCCTAACGTTTTTCAATCATCACGAGAACATGCACGTAAAACCAGCCCCCATTGACCATCGCGATCAACTTAGGATGATACCAATTGTACCCGACTCTGGTTCGCCCTAGACCCTCGAGAGAATTTCTTATAAATCCTACTATCAGCTTTCCCCCTGACCCATTCCACTCCTTTCCTTCAAGTTCTAGTAGCATGTCTTCCGTTCCTTTTGAAATCTTGTCCACGTTGGAATTTGTTCAGTTGATATTGTCGATTGGGTTATCCATCGGTGCATTGTTCACTGGTGGAACCATCGTTCTAGGACTCGCTTGCCTCTTCCTCTTGTTGTCGGACACACAAGAATCCTCTAGACGTTCTTTTCTTCTGAAGACCTATGTCATCCTGCTCCTGCTTGCTGTGATCGGCGTCGAGGTCGCGTTTTTCCTCGTGACCCATAGCTTCGCTGCCTTCCACGTTCAGTCCATTGCTCAACTTGACACTGATCGCTGGCTGCGCGTGTTAGGGCTTTTGATGGGTCTGCCTTTGGCTATTGTCCTCGGGATGACTGATGGATTTCTTGTACGTCGGTTGAATCCTATGCTCCTGATTCGTCCTTCTAACAAACCTACTTCAAAGGTTTGGCGATGTTACGTGGTCCACCAGGTATTCGAACAGACCCTGTCGATATGGAGAAATATCTTCTGGATCTTTCCTACGCTACTATGGATCCTGACCGTAGGTAAGATATTGTTGTCACCAGT
>QFDT01001231.1:0-16028 GCA_003315915.1 Macrolepiota dolichaula
GTCAAAGAGGAGAAGAGGAAGCGGAAGTCCGTATCTAAACATAGGATGGGGAAATAGCGGAGGTCCGTAACTAAACATAGTACAGAAACGGAAGGATGGAAAGAAGAGGAAAGCGGGAGTCCGTGCTCCAAAGAGTCCAACGTCTCTAAATTTAGTTGTTCTCCTTTACCGGTTATTGTTCGTCTGTTTACTCCAAGTTAAGTTCTTCTTCGTCGTGGAACTCCCAGTCTTCCCATTGTGCGTCGACTACCATCATGTCTGTGAGGACGTCGAAGGAATCAAAAATAATATTCATAACAGATATAGCTCATAATGTGACAAGTGGAGATATTAACTCAACAAGCATGTTATGCATTACCGTGTCAACACTCCCCTTGCTCAGAGTCACATGTGTGGAGATGCTCTTTGTGCTCAAGCAGATATTATAGGTATTTATATTGCGCTCCTCAGCGCAATTTGGGTGAGACAAACTCAAGCCTGTAAAAGTTATCATGGAAGTAATTAAATTTGACTGTGCTGAGATTTTTGGTAAGGAGATCAGTGGGATTTTTGGTTCCCTTGATTTGTGCAGTTTCGATCATCCTATTTTCAATCACTTCTCTTATGTAGTGATAGCATATGTTGATGTGTTTTGACCACTTCTCTACTGCTTTGTTTTGCAATAAGAATAGCAACTGTTATGGTCTCAATGACAAATCCTTTACATTGGCTATACAAGTGGCACCTTGAACTACTCAACATTCCCGACTATGAAGAAGTACCAGGCCAGTCTACCTCTCCACATGGAACCTCTCCGCCCCCTCAGTATGAGTCCCAGTACCTCAACCACCACCTTCGCCAGGTATGCGATAATTCACCATTCATCCATATCTATTGGCACGGACTCTACGAGACTACAATTGCTCAGCCCGCACTCACTGGAGCCGACAACTATGGATGGAGGCAGATCATTGGAGATACGTCCTTCACCCACCCATACCTGATGGGCCAACCCTATGACCTCTGCCGGACCGACTCCCCTGTTGATCTCACTATTAGCCACTTCTTCACATTGTCATTGCCTTTGGATCAAGAGAACTCCAATAGTACAGATTCCATAGATGCCATCTCATTCCAATATCCCTTTCAATCCCGTTAGCAGTGTTTCATCTTAGTTAGCAATGGACAAAATAGTAAAGACAGAAGTATCTTGAATTGTATAAATAATGGACTATTCTGTAGTTGAAGCTTCAGCTTCAACCTCTTGTTTACTTCCCTCCTTTCTACACTTGTCCTCTCTCTCTCTATCTCGAATACAACTCTATTGTTGCATTCTCCCAAGTGAACTTAGCATTCTCCTGTCTGTCAACAGCAGGAGATATCAGTCTCTGTTCAGTACTCCAGGACAACCAAGTGTTGTCAGCCAAAGGTGATCGTTGAAGTGATCCTTCAGTGTTGACTAGCCTAGCGGCCATCTTTATAGTGCCCTCTAGGTGAACCATAACAGTGACCCCATATTGTCACTGCGTAAAGGAAGGGGTGGAAGGCTGAAATTAAGCTTGCCTAATAATTGCTTAATCCAGACTAATTGGCAACTCACATCTGAGAGTGCCATATACTCGGCTTCCATAGAAGATAACGCAATTGACGCGTCATGTCTCAACCTTGTTTACCCTCTCCAATTTGGAGGACTCATACAGCACTCCACTGAAGATGCTGGTATCTATCTAACACACAAAGTTTGACAAGGTTGGAAACAAGGTCTAAAAACCAACATCCTCGCTTTTGATATTGCCCAATTCTTCCCATCTGTCAATCACTCCCTCCTAGCTTGCATTCTGGACCGTTACGGCTTCCTGCCTTGTCTCGTCTCTTTCTTCTCAAATTATCTCTCTGATTGCTTCATGTCTTATTCTTGGAACAATCACTCATCCCCCAAATTTCCCGCTTCTGTTGGTATTGGACAAGGATCTGCTTTGTCTCCCATTCTTACCTCTCTCTTTCTTTCCCCTTTTATGTACCAGTTTTTCAATGATCCACGATGTAAAATACTCTCTTTTGTTGATGATGGACTTATTTGTTGTGGAATATGTCCTAGCAGCAACAGGGTCCTATAGAATAGGACTATGGGAAAGCACCATAATGGTGCTATGCACAGTGGTGAGGTGATCTAACACTCACTGGTTTGTATAGAGAAGATAGAGTTTAGAGTAGAGTGTATAGCAATTGAGTGGTAGAAGAGATGTATTGAACTATAGAATGAAGGTGAATACATAGAGTTTATATACATATTCTAAAAGACTATTCATAGAAGTATCTACTGGATCATAGAGTGGAATAGTTCTACATATAGCATAGGATCGTCCAGTGGATTGCTCTGGACAGGTGGGTCCATGGAGAATGGAGTGGATACATGAGTACTCCACCATGGATCAATTGTGGGTCTCAGATGATCTATCTCTAGATTCATCTGGTAGAACCTTATCTAGTGCAGATATAGACTACACAGATATAGCTCTTATGTGACGAGTGGAGATATCAACTCAACATTATTATGGTTCAATCTGAGAAGTTCTCCACTAACGCCTCTTTGCTTTCATAGGTCTACGCCTCCTGTTCCACCTTCCTCACCTCCATGGGCCTTGTTCTTGAATACAACAAGAGCGAGGTCTTTCACTTCTCCAATCAACCATGGGCCAAACCCAACCTGGACATTACACTTTGACACGATGACAGCACATCATTGATGCTCACCCCCAAGTGCTACATTCGCTATCTTGGCTTTTATTTTGACCAAGCACTCTCATTTAAGGAGCACGTGTGCTACTACACAACCAAGTCTTTATCTACTGTCAAGTGTTTACGTCTGCTTGGCAATTTGGTGCGAGGTCTTCTACCTCTTCAGAAACAACTTCTATACAGGTCATGCGTTGTCCCTGTGATGATATATGGCCTTGTCCCTGTGATGACATATGGCCTTAAACTGTGGTTTTACAATGGCGCCCACAACAAGATGCTCATTGAAATCCTTAATAAAACTCAGTGCTCTGCAGCTATCTGGATTACAGGCACTTTCCGCACTACCCCTTGAGGCGCCGCCAAATCCATTGCTGGACTCATCCCCCTCCACCTCCATCTTCAAAAACTCACTAAACAATGCAGCATGCACTTCCGCACTCTTCCCAACAACCATCCTCTTAAACTCCTCACCCAGGACGAAGACCTGGATCACATCAAAGTCAAGTCACCTACCATCAACTTCTTGCATGAGAGCGCATTGGCCACAGACAATTTCAAGTGCTTACACCCTAGCACTCAACCCAGTATGTGAGTAGTAGATCATTTCTCTTCCTCTCAACTTTCTTTCAGACACTGTCCCTGCGCATCAGACGGTGATCCACAGGCTGTTTGCCAATACCTCAAAGAGGCTAGCGAGGCTCGCAATCAAGTGCTTTCTTCTCTTTCTTCTCTCATTGTTTCAATGGATGGCTCCTGTCCGATTAATTCTTCTAATAAAATGTACGGCCAGGGCTACAGCCCTTTCTCATTTTCTTCTACTTCTGCATTTCTTCTTTTTGACTTGTCAATTTCTTCTCCCATTAAATCTCATGTTGTGCCTTGCAGACATGTACTCTCCTCAGATTCGGAATTGTATGCCCTCAGACTTGGTCTCCTTTCCTCTCTCTCTTTTTCTTCTAATGTTGCATGCTCTGACAATCATAGCATTACCCATATCTCCGTTTTTACTGACTCTATTTTATGTGCTAAACGTCTGTTTGACTACAGTGCCCATAGTGCACATCAAGACGCCCTCGCAATCACCAAACCCCTTTGCTCCTGGCTCTCTCTCTCTCCTTCCCACAAAGTAACCTTTTGGGACATTCCATTGTCGCTCAAGTAGTCAATCCACCACCAAGCCCATAAACTCACCAAGTCTCTGCAAGTCCCATGCATCCCACATCACTCACAACACTCTCTTGGCTTTATACAAAAATTGTGGATCAACCACTACCTTTGGCTGTGGCAGTATTGCCACACCACAAACAACACGTCATACTGAGGGAACCACTTCCTCAACCTCATGGGATTGAACAACAACCCTGTCCTACCCACCTATGCCAATGGCGGCTCATAGCTCACACAAGACATGATGCCATCTCTAGCCACACACCTCATGCGCTGCATATCCAACCATGTGCCCATCGGCACCTACTGTGAGTGCTTTTTCCCAGATGCCCCCACATTGTGTCCATGCAGCCACATGCTGGAGACACGTGAACATATTATTCAGGACTGTCCGCAGTTCAAGCAGCTGTTCTCAAATGGGCACTACGACAACTTGGCGTGGCCCATAAAATTCCTGGGCGACAATCCCTTGGCATTCGCTTTCCCCCCAGATGATAGGGACCCTCAATGGAGAGAGATCATTCGCAACCAAGCCCTACGGAGACAGGATCAGCAGCAAAATTTTGTCAAAGATGTGCACTAAAGTGTTGGACATTGGACTTACGGTTAGTTCTTCTCAACTTTCCTCTTTTTCTTGCAGTGGTTGTTATAGGGGAATAGCAAAACCTCATTCTGCCCCCTCCACATTCCTGGATCCATTTACCTTCTCTGCTGTTTCTGTTTGTCAACTTCTGCTTTGTTATTGTGGTTGGCGCCACATCTCATCTTCTCTTTTGGACTACTAGTCTAGTTTTCTCCTTTCCCTCAACTCAACTTGCTTCGCTTGTCTCGTCTCGGATACTATAGTCTGTCATCTCTCTGTCTCTTGGTTTTGGTTATGTTTCTGGTCTCGGACTTGGGACTGCTATTGCGCACCCATTTGTACTTAAGTAGATCTTAGTGCAATAAAATTGGATATAAAAAAAAAAAAAAAAAAAATAGAAGATAATGCAACAGTCTTCTGCATTCTAGAAACCCATGTCACTGTGGATTGCGCAAATGACACAAAGTAACCAGACTGAGACTGTCTAGTGTTGGGATCAGCTCCCCAATCACTGTCACTGAAGGCAATGATACCTTCTCCCCCTTTTCCATTCATGGTGATACAGTAAAGGCGCGTTGTGCTGAGATAGCACATTATGTAATACACATGGTCAAGGTGTTCTTGACTGGGGTTGTGAGCATGCCTTGATAGTTGTGTTACAGCATGTGCAATGTCTGGTTGTGTGCTGATTATCAGGTACATCAAGGAGCCAATCACCTGCTGGAAGTGTGTTTGGAGCACCGGAATGGGCTTACCAGGATTTGCAACAGCTTGGTAGCCTTCCAGAAGAGGTGTTTTTGCAGGTTTTGCATCAACCATGTTGAACCTCTTTAAAACCTTATCTAGGTAATCCCATTGATCTAGATAGATTATGCAATTCTTTTGATCCCAACAGATTGTCATGCCAAGGAACTCAGTTCCTGAGGTTTTCCTACAATCCCATCGCTTCATGAACTCTCCTTTCTTCTTTTTCAGAAGGGTGGAGTCATTTCCCATGAACAGCATGTCGTCAACGTAGACAATGACAATGACAAGCTTGCCAGTCTTTGGATTAACATAAATATATACACGAGCATCAGATTTACATCACTTAAATCCTAGGGTTATCATTGATGCAGATACTTCACGCCACCAGGATAAGCTGGCTTGCTTAAGGCTGTATAATGCACAATGCAACCTCCACACCTTTTTCTCTTGGCCAGGAATGACATGTCCTTCTGGCTGCTCCATAAATACATCCTCCTTGAGGTGTCCGTATAGATAGGTGGTCTTCACATCTAGCCCTTCTATATTCCAATCTTCTAGAGCTGCTAACGCGAGTAATATGTGCGTGGACTCATATCAGACAACTGGTGAGAATAGTTCGTCAAAATCAATGCCCTCAATTTGTGAGAATCCTTTTGCCACTAGCCTAGCCCTGTATCTGCCATCGGACTTGGCGGTATAAACCCAGCAATTTTTAATCGCTCTCCTTCCCTTTGGGAGATTGACTAATTCATATACTTGTCAATCCTTAAGTGCTTTCATTTCATTGTTCTCAGCGCTATCCCATTTAGCACATTCTTCAGTGGTTAATTTTGCTAAATTCCAATGCTGCTTTGGAATATTATTTTTAACCTCAGCGGAATTCACCTGTGCAATTAAATAGTTAATAAATTTTACTCCCCCTTCTTTTGCAAGCTGAGCTATTGGATCTTCTTCCATTTGATCTGCTGGTTCATCAGTCTGCCATGTGTCAAATACGGGATTTCCTGTTGTTTTGCGCTCATTAAAGTTGCAGCGCATTTGATGCAGACATGCACCTGCCTCTTTGTCAGGCATATTTTGTGTGGGAGGTCAATTATTACACCAGTAGTTAGTGCATGACCATACAGCTCTTTCTTGCAGAGGAAAACACTCTCCACAATCATATCCACATAGAATTTTGACTGGGTGAGCCCTCTCACCATAGATGTTATCAGGTTGAAGCGGTACTTGTTTCAGGCGCGTGGATTGGCACACAGGCTCTGGTGAAGGTGTCCTTCCCTGTGTGAACAGTTGTTTTTCCTGTTCCAGCATTGCTGGAGAAGCAGGCCAATTTGATGGCCCGACCTCAGGTTGGGAGGTTGAATCAGGAACAGGGGTGTAGTCCAACAGTGTTGGGCTTCTTGGTTTTTTCTTTGGTGCTGGGGAAGCACTTCTAGAAGTAGAAGGAGTATGCACTGTGACCCTTTAGCTATATGGTGGTTGGCCCTGGGAAGGTGCAGGTGGAGCACTTGATCCTGAAGGCAGCAGAGGTGGAGCTGGAGGAGCTCCCAGACCAAAGTTTGAGGGAGAATGTGGTGGAGCATTGCTGCTGCCAGGGGCAGAGGGATCAGGTGGAGGAATTGATCCTCTCTCTATCACCTTGTTACATCTAGTTGGATCTATTGGCTTACAAGGATACCAACTCTTGTCAAAAATAGCTGTGGGCAATAATGTGCTAGCTTGGTAGTAGAAGTGAATTCAATACAAAATCACTATAAGTTGCAATGGATCACTAAGTTTACCACTACTAACTGCTAGTGCTTGCAAACAAGTTTTGAAGGGGAGATAATCAAATAAGTAGATAGGGGTGGAGGGTGGTAGTAGCTAGCGAGGTGTCTCACTAGTGGTTTTGGTAGCTAGCGAGTGGGGGCTCACTAACAGAGTGGTTGCTAGACGACGACAGACAAGGTTGTTTAATTAAAATATAACTCCAAATCCTAAATGACGGCTACGTCACTACAGATACCAAGATAAAGGATTTGCAAGGATAGTTAACAGGCCAGTAGCTAGCTGCACTGTGGTTATACCCTCCCAATCTAGTGAACGTACTGACTTGTACTCTCTTGATACAAGATGCAATGAGAATGCTAGTGATTGTTCATTGATCAACTCACTATATCCAATCTATAGGAATTCTCGTTAATCTAATCTCACTTCCTTAATCTGAGGTCTCTGTTGACCGAAGCTAAATCTTAGTTCACACTAGACAAGTCACTTAATAAATCACTTATATATAATCTATCACTAGACAAGCTGGCAAGATTGCTTGCCCAACACACTTGCTAGCAAGGGGTATTTATACATCACAAGACTAACTAGATTACAAATAAAGAAATAGTAAAATATTGGATTATTGGACTCTCGGGACTCTGCTAGCTACCCTATAACCTGGGTTGAGGGCTTGCTAGGCCAATTGGAAGCCTATCTAGTTATCTCTGATGTGTGTCCATATGGACAGTGCTTTCGCGAGCTATGGTACCTAGCTACATCTGTTGATAACTAGGGTTGGTAGTGTATGATGTCAGGCAGCCATGCCTACCTAATTATTATCTTTATTCCAAGGTACAGCTGGCAGCTATCAAGCAATTGATAACTAGCTGGCGCCTGGCTATTGGTACTTGGGACGGTTTGCAGTGCTTTGTGAGCCTGATTGCTCACAAGGTATCTCCTCGCTAGCCGGTCCTTCCAACGCGTGTCTCAGTTCAATTCTGGGGGGACTAACTAGTGTGGCTGTGCACTGACTAATCAATAGGATTGAGCTGTAGCTAGAGTGTTATATCGCAAACTGGTCTTGGTGAACTGTAGATTCTAAATGAACTAACATCGCTAGCCATTTTGGGTGAATAGAGTTGCGCTCGCTAGACCTCAGGGCCCATTTGCCTTAGTGATCCGTTGATCTACTGATCCGGGGTGCTATAGATAGTTGTAGCGAGACACTTCAATGTGCTAGTGAGGCTCCGCTCACTATATAGACCTGCAGCTAGGGGTATGTTTGTCTGAAGCTGATAGTATTATTCCTCAATACCGTACACTTTTCCAGTAAAGGGTACTAATGACCGATCTCTAGTGAGTTTCATAGCTAGGTACTATATCTTTCCTAGTGAGGGTTCTGTTATGAATATTATTTTTGATTCCTTTGACATCCTCACAGACATGATGGTAGTTGATGCACAATGGGAAGACTAGGAGTTTCATGACGAAGAAGAACTTAACTTGGAATAAACGGATGAACAACACCGGTGTAGGAGAATAGCTAAATTTAGAGACTTTGGACTCTTTGGAGCACAGACTCCCGCTTTTCCTTTCCTTTCCCTTCTTCTGTTTCTGTACTATATTTAACTACGGACCTCCGTCGTTCCCATTCTATGTTTAGATACGGACCTCCATTTTTCCACCTTCTGACGAACTACCATCTTTCGATAGCTTGTACAATACACGATAAATAGCAAGCTTGTAAGTAGGTAGTTTCCCAATTTGAATCTTAGTGTTGTTGCTACTAGACAGTGTTCTTCTCTTGCTCCTAGTGTTGAGTTCTTCAAGCCCTAACAAGGCAAGAACTATCTGGTGTTCTCCCTCCCTTCCTCAACGTTGTCTAAGGTACTTGACATCGTCTCGGCTGTGACTTCAAGTCTGGTAGACTTGTTGTTCTTGCCACTCCTTATCTGCTGTCCTATCCAACCACAGCAAGGTCCTAGTGAAGAGGACCAGAAGCGTTGGATCTGTTGGGAGATCTAGCTAGCCTCGTAATGTCCAGTACAGGATTAATGTGCACTGCTGGACAAGAGCTCTGGCGAAATCCTAACAGGTTCTTTAATG
The DNA here is from genome assembly GCA_003315915.1 of Macrolepiota dolichaula. Taxonomy (NCBI): domain Eukaryota; kingdom Fungi; phylum Basidiomycota; class Agaricomycetes; order Agaricales; family Agaricaceae; genus Macrolepiota; species Macrolepiota dolichaula. Next base: position 9,071 of record QFDT01001231.1, read on the forward strand.
TTGCTGGCATTGTAACTAGTGCTATTCCTAGCTCCTGCAATGGATTCACAATCGAAATTGTTTTGGCTGTAACAGTGATCTAAAGATTGCGTTCCCTTGATGGAGGTGGATGAAGATGTAGTTGATGCCATCACCATCATATCCAACGAATATCATTGGTTCCAAGTGCAGACTTTGTTTATCCTTGCGCATCTCGGGGGGAATAAATACATAGGCTCCACAGCCAAATATTTTCATTCATTGCATATCTGGCTTTATGCCAGTATAGACTTCATATGGGGTCTTCCACTTGAGACGTCAAATGGGAGTACAGTTGTACAAGAAGGCAGCAGTTTGGACCGCAAACTCTATCACAAATCCCTATGCTTACCTAAGCTGGGTATTGAGACAAGGGGACAGTAGTCTTAGATAAGCAGCAAGCAGGAGTGAAGAGATCTGTTAAGTACAAGAACAGACTAAGTCAGACCGTCGGCCAATCGGGTCGGTCGAGCGTCGGCGGAGTTGGACCTTGGCTTCAGCTTATGTGCTGCGCCGTCCCTGCTGTCGTGGTCCGGATTTCGGACAGACAAAGAAGAAGGAGTGCGCCGGAGCGACTTAAGACGGGACAGAGTTACGAGGGGAGACTAAGTTGATATTCAGACTGAGGTACAAGGTAGAGGACAGAGGGCTTATATACTCAAAGGAATCAGAGAAACAGAGAAACAAAAGATAGGAAGGACGAATGGGAGAAACAGACAGAGTGGATACTAGGGCACGTGACAAGGAGCAAGGTCTAGGGGTCAGGAACACGTACACGATAGGAGGACAAGTATCCAACGGAAAATAGGAGAATGAAGGAATATGAAATAGGACGGAGAAACTATGGGCAGAGTGAGACATAACAGAAATGGGACATGTCGGCCGACAGTCGGAGATTCGCCCCACAATGCATTGGTCGCCAAGCAACCGTGGGTTAGCAGCCAGTTGCCCCAAGGCAACTGGTACCACAAAGGAACCAATGTTGGTCGAATGTCGGAGAACGAGAACAGGAAGTCGGCGGGTATGGGCGTCGGGGCAGCGTTGGGTCGGGGCAGCGTCGGTCAGATCAGGTCGTGACAAGATCAAAGATCAGATAGTAGATGGAGGATAAGACAGGCTAGGCTGTAGACAAGTTGTTAAGTCTGGGTCCTACAGACACCAGACAGCTAGTTTATATACACAGAGGGCTAGGGCCTGGGACACTACCAGATGACCCCAGGAACTCTAGTCCTTACTAATTACATGGAGAAACTAATATTTCCTAGCCAATGGCATAAAACCCTTACTGATTGTTAACAATGACACCATATGACAACATAGATAAAGATCTTATCTTACTGATCGTTCCAGAACCCTCTGGAATGATGAGGAGTGATAAACTACAGATGGCACAGATAATCAACACATGATATAGATAATAATGATTGGCGCGTAGCTCCTGAACAAATGCACGCCCCGCAACGTCCCGGGTATTGTCAGAATGCGACGGACGAGGGCTTTCTAACGGTACTAAGCACGAGGTAAACGGCCCAGTATTCGGCGAGATATAACGTAAACAATGTATTCTGCCAAATCTGTGACATTACCCTCTCTTTTGGTTCAAGCTCCATTGAGAAGTGATCCTAATGTCTAGGTTGAAGATTCCAGTATTCCTGTATCTTCTCCTTTGCATTCTGAAGGTTTGACTCCGGTTCCCATGTATCATCTCCAGCATTAAAACCTTTCCATCTAACTAGAAACTCCTTCTTTTTCCTGTGAACACGATGTTGGAGAATCCTTTCGACTTCCCACTCATCATGTCCACCAATTTGGATTGGAGGAGGGGTTGATGGTTTTTGTCCTGTAATGGTTGATTCTGAATAGGTGACCAATTTGCTAGCATGAAAGACTGGATGTATAGAATGGTAACAAGCTGGCATTCTCAGATGGAAGGTGACTGGGGACAACTTTTCAATGATTTTGAATGGTCCCTCATATCATGGTCTGAGTGCTTGTTCTGTTGTCTGATAGTCCTTGAGGCTGAGTAGTACTTTGTCTCCAACTTTAAAAGGGACTTTCTGGACACCTTGGTCGTAGTACCACTTCATCCTTTCTGCTGCAAGTACTAGAGCAGCTTTTGCCTGCTCTTGTGCTTCTTGTTGTTTGTGAGCTATATCATTCAGGTCAACATCAGTGGTTGCCTGGACAATAGGTCCTGCTCATGGGTGCCGACCGTACTCAAGGAAAAAAGGTGATTCCTTGGTACCTTCATGTGCTTGGTTGTTGTATGCAAACTCTGCTGTTGATAGCAGGTCTGACCAGTTGGTTAAGTTGTAATCAACATAACCAAGTATTGCTCCAGTGTCTGGTTAACACGCTCAGTCTGTCCATCAGTTTGAGGATGATATGCTGTGGACATAGTTGACTTGATACCCAATATCCGGCACCACTCTTGGAAGAGTTCAGCTGAGTACTGAACCCCTCTATCAGAGATAATCTGTAATGGCAGTCCATGTAAAGGATAAATCCTGTCATAGAGTAGTTGTGCCATATCCTTTGAGGTGAACCAGTTGGTAATAGGGTAGAAATGAGCTCGTTTAGTTAATCTATCAACTACAACACAAATTGCATTGTAGCCATTAGACTCTGGTAACTGAGTTATGAGGTCAGTGGAGATAATCTCCCAAGGTCCGTTAGGCACCTTGTTTGGAATAAGCGGTCCAAAGGGCTGCTGTGGGCAATTTTTCATCCGCTGACAGATATCACAGCCTTTGACATAGTTCTTGACAAAGATAGACATACTAGGCCACCAATAGTTTCTGGAAACCAACTCATAGGTTTTCCATCTACCTGGATGTCCTGCTGATGGTAGGTCATGATGTATTTGGACAATTCTTTGTCTCAAATGTTTATCTGTACTCTTAGGGATATAGACTTTTCCTTTGTAGAGTAATAATCCATTCTCATAGTTCCAGTCTTGTAGTGATTTTCCAAATTCACGGGGACCTGACTGTAGAAGGGACTTGTAGTCTTTGGTGACATTGTCGGAAAGTAATGCTTGCTTGACCTCTCTTAGGATTTGTTCATCATTTATAGGTGACTCATGAATAGCTTCAATAGCATGAATAGCAAAGAATTCAGGCTTTAAAAGAATTTGATTTTCATTGTCAAAGTTTACCCCCTCTTCATGGTCTGGCCTCCTGGACAGAGGATCTTCAGCTTGCATAGACTTTCCTGGTTTGTGGTGTAGGGTATAGTGAAAGCATGTGAGATATAATGCCCATCGAGCTTGTCTTCTTGTCAGTTTCTGTGCTGACTTGAAGTATGTAAGGTTTTGATGATCAGACCAGATCTCAAGCTTTTCTGGGTGTCCCTCTAGACAATGTCTGTATTCCTCTAAGGCCCTAATAATGGCAAGTAGCTCTTTATCATAGATTTTATAGTTGCATTCATGAATATCTAATGATTTAGAGAAATAGGCTACTGGATGCCACAAGTTATCACTAGGGTCTAATTGGGACAGTACTGCACCAGTTGCAAAATCACTAGCATCTGTTGACAGTCTGAAAGGATTTTCATCATCTGGGATACGTAGGATAGGAGCTGTTGTGAAGGCCTCTTTCAGCGCCTCAAAAGCAGTCTGTTGCTCTTCCTCCCACACCCATGTTTGGTCTTTCTTGGTCAAATTTGTGAGTGGCTTGACAATCTTGGAAAAGTCTTTGATAAACCTGCAATAGTAATTCGCAAATCCAATGAATGCCTGGACATGTTTAACCTTTGTAGGTATTGGCCACTCAAGAACTCTTTTAACCTTTTCTTCATCCATTTCAACCTGATTATGAGAAATGACCATGCCAAGATATTTCATACTTGTCTGTTCAAAGGAACACTTCTCTGCCTTAGCAAATAGATGTTATGGACCCAGGGACTCATGTCCTAGTTCCTGAGGGCCAGAACCTTCTCAGAGTCATCGCTGGACACACCTCCGACTACAGGCTCACGCCTCTTCCCCCTGTCTACGACTGTGCCGAGCTTAATGCAGTTCTACAACGAGCTATGCATGCAGCTCCCTACCGCCACATAATCGGAGACGGTGAAGTCCTTAGCACGTATCCAATGTGCTGGATGGCAGCCATCGAGAATGGATGGTGCCCCTATCCGGTCACGGATAATTGTACCACCTGGCGACATCCTTTCATGTTCTATGACGAGCAGGAACTTCCTGGAGTTCTTGCTGCGCTCATTGAGTCAGGAGAATACGGCCATCACTATCCATCACAGCCTTGGCTGTTCGATGATGTGTCCGATGCTTCTTCTGACTCCTCAGAAGGTGTACCACTCTGTGCTATTGCCTCTTATTATCAAGAGATGTCCTCAGAGATTGCTCCCTACGATCTCTTGTCCTCACCCTCGTCCTCCTCGGCCTCCTCGTCCTCGTCCGCAGCGCCTATGCCTCAGGAGTCCTCCACGGGCTTCCCCACCTCGTCCAAACATTCTACTATCTCAGAGAATGATGACTCGGAGTAGATAGAACGTTAGAGTAGATCATGGACTACGATCTAGATACAGACTGACTCATTGGACGCTCTGTAGTGTACTAGTAGTTTCTCTCTCTTGATCAATGACTCGGACAGACATTTATGACTCGTAGATACAGTAGTACACAACGACCTTGGACTTGCATAAATAGGCGTAGATTACAGGATCAAAAACTCAAGTTTTTGATTCTCTTCTGTTGTAACTTAACTGTTACCTGTCTAATCCAAGATTGGTCGACCTTAACTTCTAATCCTCTGAAGTTAACAGACCCATAGCTGCGATGCTTCAACGCTATTGGTTGCTGATTATACTTTGGTATCGTCACTTCGCCAATTCACCTATTAGCAGGCTGGTTAAGGATCTCAGTCCTTAATTAGCTAGGCACCTCCTAACTTAGGTCTAGGAGCCTGCTGAACCATAACAATAGATCATTGTCTTGAAGCCTTTTCAGCACTTCTTTAACAATCTTTCTGTGTTCCTTCTGGTCATTCCCAAATATAAGGATATCATCCAAGTACACCATGACTTGTCCATTACGAATCAAATTACCAAGTATATTATTCATCATACTTTGAAAGATGGCTGGTGCATTGGAAAATCCAAAGTACATGACTTTTGCCTCAAATAATCCACGTCTTGTAATAAAAGCTGTTTTTTACTCATCTCCCTCTTTAATACGGACATTATTATATCCCCATCTGAGGTCAATCTTAGTAAAAATTGATGCTTGACTGAGTGACTCAATCAAGTCAGAGATTCTGGGTATTGGGTAGCGATTCTTGACTGTAATATTATTGAGGTTTCTGTAATCCATGACTGGTCGAAGGCTACCATCTTTTTTTTTAACAAAAAAGAATGGTGCAGCAATTGGACTTGTAGATAGTTGAATATAACCTTTACAGAGTTCTTTATCAATCCATTCATCAAGAGAATTCTTCTCTTTTGGTGCCAAGGGATAGACTTTGGCTGGCTTGGGAAGCATTGCGCCTTCCTCAAACTCAATTCCATGGTCATACTCCTTTCTAGTTAGCATATGCTCTGATTTGACTTTTGAAAACACATCACCATAGTCATGCAACCATCCTGGTACATGTTCTTTCCAGTTTTTTGTGTTTTCATCATCAAGCTCCTCTTCTATGTCTTTGTCAAACATAGATGCTATCATCATAGCTTGTTGGCAATCATGAGGGTCATTTGTATCAACCCAGTTAGTATGTGGATTATCCATGTCTTCATCACCTAAGTCATCCAATGAAGTTTCCCATGGGTTATCAAAGTTGAGTTGAAGCACATTGGCACCAGCTTCTATATCTTGTGTTTTACGAGCTTTATTGGTACATGTATCCAGGCACCTGGTGAACTCCCATTCCCCTTTGTGCCAATCAATAGATGGATTGTGCTTGTACAAGTATGAATATCCAATTATCATATCTTTGTTCCCAAGTTGAGTAACAAAAAGATAGTGTGTGGACTTGTGAGCACCAATCTCAACATAGGCACAGACATATTCATTGATTTGTCCAGCTTGATTTGGAGTTCCATCTGCATTAATTACTCTATACAGTGTTGCCAGTTTATGAGTAACCAGGTTCTTTTGTTTGACAAACTCTCTGTCGATGAAGTTTGTTGTGGCTCCCGAATCAACTAAAGCCTCGGTCTGTACTTTTGTGCCATATACCCAAAGTGTAACTGGAATTTTGAATAATAAATTCTTGTGGCGTGATATGTTATTTACACAAGCTTCCAGTACTACTTCATAATTTTCTGTGCCAATAGTGGGTATACTATTCCCTGACTGTAGATCACAGACATTATCCTCTACAATCGCTTGGGAGGGTCCATTAGAGTCCTTTTCCAAGTTTTTGGAGCCTGTTGGCATCCTGGATTCCTTCAACACATCATTGACTTGTGCTACAGCCTTTGTTGCAACAGGCATGGAATTAAAAGGTATTTCAATGGTCACGCTATTGATAGTGACATCCTCAGATGGGGTTTCTGCGTTGTCATTATCTGAAATGTGGAGGGGTTTGACAAGTTTTGATTTCAACAACTTGTCTTTATTTGCACCATAAGAGAATTTGGATGACAGTGGAGTTGTCTTAGAAGTTGAAGCTGGGCTAACTGTTTGAGGGTGTTTCTGTTGTGAAATATGTCCTAGCAGCAACAGGGTCCTATAGAATAGGACTATGGGGAAGCACCATAATGGTGCTATGCACAGTGGTGAGGTGATCTAACACTCACTGGATTGTATAGAGAAGATAGAGTTTGAGAGTAGAGAGTATAGCAATAGAGTGGTAGAAGAATGTGTATTGAACTGTAGAATGAAGGTGAATACATAGGGTTTATATACCTATTCTAAGTAACTATTCATAGAAGTATCTAAGGATCATATAGTGGAATAGGTTCTACATATAGCATAGGA